>JAJOZX010008287.1:0-167500 GCA_023014485.1 Bathynomus jamesi
AACGCACGGAACAGCAACAAGGTTAACAAGGTATTATATTACTATATAATGTACTGTATATATCAGACATGGGGTCTATTACTGGGTTTCTATTACTTTTGATTTGATTACTATTACTTTATTTTTCATCTATTACTATTACTTGGTCATCTATTACTATTACTTTTGTATGTGGGATACTTCACTCATTTGAAAAGTACCTTTATGTCTATTTAAATGCAACTAGTACAATACCCGTCGCTTCGCTGACGGTTAGCTAAAGACCCGCCCTACGTGCGGGTAGTAAAACATATCCAAGTAGAGGGCCGGAATATTTTTTGTAGTTCGAAGGCTGTTATTAGCTGTTATTAGCTAGGTTAATTGAATGGTTAGGTTAGGTTGGTTAGGTTAGGTTGGTTAGGTTAGGTTAGGTTAGTTGGTTAGGTTAGGTTAGTTGGTTAGGTTGAGTCGTGATATTTTCGTTAAAGCTTAACCTAACCAATCGTCAAGGGCGTACAGTTGACCTAACCGGGCATTCAACACCCAGGTGCACAACGGTTAGGTTAGGTTAATTGAATGGTTAGGTTAGGTTGGTTATGTTAGGTTAGGTTAGGTTGAGTCGTGATATTTTCGTTAAAGCTTAACCTAACCTAACTTAACCTAACCAATCGTCAAGGGCGTACAGTTGACCTAACCGGGCATTCAACACCCAGGTGCACAACGGTTAGGTTAGTTGGTTAGGTTGGTTAGGTTGAGTCGTGATATTTTCGTTAAAGCTTAACCTAACCTAACTTAACCTAACCAATCGTCAAGGGCGTACAGTTGACCTAACCGGGCATTCAACACCCAGGTGCACAACGGTTAGGTTAGGTTAGGTTAGTTGGTTAGGTTGGTTAGGTTGAGTCGTGATATTTTCGTTAAAACCTAACCTAACTTAACCTAACCAATCGTCAAGGGCGTACAGTTGACCTAACCGGGCATTCAACACCCAGGTGCACAACCTCGGGACCTAATCAATATGTGTGTGAAGTTTTATGTTTGTAACTGCTTTCACTTTGGAGCTGTGGCTGGAACAGACACACACACACGCACGCACGCACACACGCACGCACGCACACACGCTGAAACACACACAAGCACGCACACACGCACGCACGCGCACACGCTGAAACACACAAACGCACGCACGCACACACGCTGAAACACACAAACGCACGCACGCACACACGCACGCACGCACGCTGAAAGTGTGACGGACGGACAGACAGACAGACAGACAGACAGACAGACGGACGGACGGCTCTCTTATTATAGTATAGATTAGAAGTAGTGTATTAACAAATATTTGTTTCAACGAAATCATTACAATTTCAGAGACTGTAGGTTTGATAAATTTTACTTTATTGAAGGAAAAATTTGCCACAATATTAGTTCACAATTTCACATACATGTTTAGTTTAGAGTAGATTTTGTTCATTTTTTCAGTTCTTTGTTCACACAATATATCCATTGCCACTGTAATAGAAAAGTATCTATTACTTTGCCTTCTATTACTATTACAGCCAAAAAATTATGAGCTATTACTATTACTTGAAAAATCCTGTAATAGTCTATTACTATTACCCCATGTCTGGTATAATATATATATATATATATATATATATATATATTATATTATATTATATATATATATTATTAATATATATATATATATATACCAAGTTATCCCATAAGTAATGTCGTTTTTTAGATCGGAATTTGAAGGACAAAAAAAAACAACTGAAACTTTTTAATCTACAGGGTGGGCCGTAAGTTTTCCATACATAGGAAAAATAAACATTTTTTTATGGACAACCATTTTTATTTATATAATATGCTCTACATGGTTGCCATTGTTTTTGAAACACATTTCAATACGTGTTCCCCACTGTTGATGAACACGCATTAGCACAGTTGACGTTTTGCTTGTAATGGCGTTGGTGATACGTTCCTTTAGATGATTTATGTCTCGTATCTTTTCCTGATACACCATGGCCTTCAAGTGCCCCCAAAGATAGAAATCAAGGGGGGTGAGATCTGGGGATCTGGGAGGCCACTCCACAGGACCACGCCGACCAATCCAAGCATCCGGAAACTGCTGATCCAAATACAGACGCACGTATTTAAATTTTCCTATGTATGGAAACTTACGGCCCACCCTGTAGTATATATTTTCTATCGGAATCAATGACACTCTGCCAACGTCCTACAAGCTTTTCAATGCCATGTTTATAACATTCAGGCGGTTTTGAGGCAAAAAACGTACAAAGACTGGTGTGCAGGTCATCTAAAGAAGTATACTATTTCTCGTCAAGATAGTTTTGCAGACTCCTGAAGAGATAATAATCTGAAGGCGCAAGGTCTGGAGGATGTGGAAGTTTTTCCACCCAAGCTCCTCAATTTTTGCAGAAGTGATCGGAGCGGTATGAGGATGTGCGTTGTCGTGGTGGAACACGATTCCTTTCCGATTAACCAAAGAAGGTCTCTTTTCTTTTAGTGCAGTGTTCAATCGATCAAGTTGTTGATAGTAGACTTGAGCGGTGATTGTTTGGTTGTGTGGAAAGGTTTCAAAGTATATTACACCACCTTTATCCCACCAAACACTAAGCAACACCTTCCGAGGGTGAAGATTTGGTTTTGGCTGTGGTGTCGCTGGTTCTCCGGCACGAACCCACTGTCGACGGCGCTTAACATTCTGGTACAGTATCCACTTTTCATCACCAGTCAAACTGTGCAAAAACGGATCTTCGAGTTCACGGGACTGAAGAGCTGTGCTAATGTTTACCCGCACCCTCAGATTGTCGACCGACAATTCATGTGGCACCCATTTTCCTAACTTAGGCACTTTCCCGAGTTGTTGCAAATGTCGATGGATGGTGGACGGGGATGAATTGAGTTTCTGGGCCAATTCTTCGACAGTTGTTGAACAGTCTTCTTCAAGTGCGGCTAACAGCAGGTCATCATCAAACTCAGCAGGGCGTCCAGAGCGTGCTGCATCTGTCAAACAGCAGTCACCATTCCTAAACTTTTGAAACCATCTTTGACATTTCCTCACATGCAGAATATCGTTGCCATAAACGTCTTGAATGTTTCGCGTTGCTTCAGTAGCACTATTCCCTTTTTTGAACTCGTAAAGCATTATATGTCTGATATGCTCTTCTGATACCGCCATGTTTATGAGGGGTTTACATAAAGCAAAACACACGTCTTCACTGGTCAAGGTCTGTAAAGTATGTAGCGAAACACGATAGATCTCCTCTTAGATATAAGTGACGGCACTCATATAACCTTCGGAAAATTTATGCTTAAACCGAATAGGACTAGTTTAAACTTAATCTATCGTAAAAAACGACATTACTTATGGGATGACCTGATATATATATATATATATATATATATACAGGGTGGGCGGAAAGTAGCTCCCTATTTTGGATTGGTAAAAAAATACGTATATTAGCCATTTATTTCAGAAGAAATAATATGAAAAGGTAGGCATACATGGTAGGTTTTCTCTGAAATTCAATGTGGGCTCCAACTCTTTCCACCAGCTTCTGGAGCCGCCCAGGAATGGCGTCCACTGACTTTAGCAGGAACTCCGGCGGGATGGAGGACATGACTTCCCGAATTCGGTCCTCCAGTTCTTCCAATGTCCTCGGTTTGGTGCGGTAGACTTCTTCCTTTACCCACCCCCAAAGAAAGAAGTCGCACGGTGTCAAGTCGGGGCTCCTGGCTGGCCATTGATGTGGACCACGACGACCCATCCAACGCCCAGGGAAGTGGGCATCCAGCCACTCACGGACAACAAGAGCGAAGTGCGGAGGGGCGCCATCTTGCATAAATATCAGATCGTCGATGTTCTCCCATGTGCTGACAACCGGCCAGACCTCGTTTCGCACATAGCAAGGTACCGCTCAGCATTCATGGTGTTGCGCAGAAGGAACGGGCCCACAACCTGATCTGAGGTCATACCACACCACACCGTTACACTGAACCGATTCTGCCGTTTTTCAGCGGTAACCGTGCGACTTCTTTCTTTGGGGTGGGTAAAGGAAGAAGTCTACCGCACCAAACCGAGGACATTGGAAGAACTGGAGGACCGAATTCGGGAAGTCATGTCCTCCATCCCGCCGGAGTTCCTGCTAAAGTCAGTGGACGCCATTCCTGGGCGGCTCCTGAAGCTGGTGGAAAGAGTTGGAGCCCACATTGAATTTTAGAGAAAACCTACCATGTATGCCTACCTTTTCATATTATTTCTTCTGAAATAAATGGATAATATACGTATTTTTTTACCAATCCAAAATAGGGAGCTACTTTCCGCCCACCCTGTATATAAAATCAAAGATTTAGGTTATGAATCGTTTTATGTACGATTCCTTTCATCTTTAATTTAGAACTCGGTGTTCCTTGAAAGAAGATTGGATTGTTTGCGTGTAAAGAAATTTACCATTTGCCTCTAAAAAATATTAACATTTTGTCGTTTTATAAACAACTGCTTTTTTAAAAGTTTTATAATATATTTATGTACGGAAATATTGACGTTTGTTTGCTAAAATGTTTATTTGCGCGCTAAAATATTTGTTTGCATGTAAAAATATTTATATTTGCGTGTAAAATATTTTAGTGTTACGCACACATACAGTATATAGGGAAGGATATCAGTAAATAAGAAACTAAAACTTCTGCCTGTTAACGTTTATTAACATACTCTCAAATGTAATTAAAAAGTTTAAAATTTAATGATTTCAGTGTATTTGGGATTCGTTAATTAATTAGTAGAGTACATATATGTATAACATAAAATATACAGTATAATGTATGTTAGTCAAAAGCCGAAATCAGGCAATACGCGTATTGACGAGTAAAATGCCGAAATGACTGATTTCGGCTTTTATATCACGTAACACATTTACATGTATAGTAGGCCTAGTATTAACCACTATGGTGGTACCGGTTATTAACGTTAAGTTAGCACTATAATAATGATAACGATTTGATTGTTAATGACAAGGCTGGGGTCAACAGTTTATAATGTCCTATGGTATCATCGGTTTGATGTGGCTAATGGAGTAGGCTTACTATAATTACTGAATGAAATGATATGAATAATTAAAGGTCACCAGCTTAGATTACACCCAAGCAAATAATGTTAATAAAGTTAGAAAAATCACCTTGTTGTTTTCTGTTTAAGAAAATAAATCGGTTATTTGTTCACAGCGATTAACAATGGAATGACGGTGGTTATAGTGATTAACAATTATATAACGCATTTATATTATGCTAAAGATGACTGAGGCTTAGCAAATAAGGAAATGGTTATACAGCTTAATTGTTAAGTAAATTCATATAGGCTAATGAGTTATGCAGAAATGGAACGCAGCATGAAATATGAAGCCTATTGATAATAGAAATAATGCACGTACGTTTGGTACACTGAATGGATTAGTCCGTCAAGAATGAAATGCCTAAAAGATCACATAAACAGTAGGATTCTCGATAAGTAAATTGTACAATACTGGTCAAAAAAAGAAACGCAATTAGCTTGCATATAGTGTAAAATTTAAGTTGTTAGTGGTATTATCACAGTTTCAAGATTATGGTTAAATGTTTGTTCAAATCTTTTAAAGCCACTTAGTGCATGTTTTTAAACCTGACTAATCCCGGCTAAGACGCCATTTTGTTACAAACAATAAACAGAGATTAAATTGAATGTATTCTTTATGAAGGCAGGCATTTTTTCTTTGACTTCACAGAATACACACTGCCCGTTGAGAAAACCAAACTTTTTCCCGCGATTGAGGCATGCCACGACTCTCAGAGGTCAACAGAGGTCGTGCCTTGGGCATGTTGGATGCAGGCATGTCTGCTGTCCAAGTTGCACAACGAATGCATGTGCATCTCAGCACAATCTCTAGGCTTGTTAGACGGTACAATGCCACAGGAAATGTTCAGGACCTGCCAAGACGTGGGCGACCTCGTGTGACGACCCAACGCCAGGATCGCCACATTGTACTGCAGCACCTGCGTCATCGGCAGCGGAATGCTCGTCAGACAGCCAGAGAGACACCTGGTATCCACAACAACAGAATTAGTGACCAGACCGTCAGAAACCGACTCCGTAATGCAGGACTCCGATCCCGCAGGCCTTACAGAGGTCCTTTTCTCACTGATGCAAGAAGGCAACGACGCCTGCAATGGGCCTATCAGCACCGTGACCTATCGTGGGCCTATCAGCTCTGACTGCCCAGCGCTACAGGGATGAGATTCTTCACCCACATGTTCTTCCATTCATGAGGCAACATCCAGAATTGGTGCTCCTGCAACAGGACAATGCCAGACCTCATGCAGCCAGGATAGCGCAGGCGTACCTGCAGGGACAACAGGTGCAGACCTTACCATGGCCAGCCTTCAGCCCAGACATGTCACCGATAGAGCACGCATGGGATGAACTTGAACGGCGAGTTCGCAGACGTCAGCATCAGCCGCAGAACATCAGGGAACTGACCAATGCAATTATTGAAGAGTGGAGGGCCATCCCTGTTGCTTTCCTGCAGAGACTGTTGAGGTCGATGAGGGCCAGACTCCAAGCCTGCATTGTGGCTAGGGGTGGCCATACGCGTTATTGACTGTTTGTTATGTTAAAGAATCATTTACTATATACTGAGTCCTCATGTTTATTAATAAATCTAAAAAATTGCGTTTCTTTTTTTGACCAGTATATATGTGTTATATGTTATGAAAGCCGAAATCAGTAATTTTGGCTTTTTACTAGTCAATACGTGTATTGTCTGAGTTCGGTTTTTGACTGTAACATATACACTTTATACAGTATATAAAAATGAAGTTACCATATTGTGAATGAACTTTGGAAAGGTATATAAAATGGTATTTTCTTGTTACATTTTAATGTCGAGTCCAATAATTAGCCGGGAGGGTCAAAAACTGGCACGGCGCTCAGATCAACTAATGCGGCCCATTCTTCTAACTCCCGTATTATTATTACCAGCATCATCCGGAATCGAACCCCTGACCTCAGTGTCTTCGCTTCTCTTATAGGGAAACTGTTATCTATTGAGCTACAGATGTCGGTTATGTCAGTCCCAAGTTATGTATATTACTGTTTAGAATTTACATTATCTTGCGTCATCAGTTACGTGTGTAACGTCATCAATCATTCTCTTCTTTTAACTCCCTATTCTCTCCCCTACTCTCTTCTTTCTCTCGGGCTAACCTTAGAGTGGATCTTCGGGTCTTTGTTAGCTTTAGCTTCTGTAGATCTTGCTTCAGATTTGGCTTGATACTATAGAGTATTTAACCATAGAGTATTTAGCTATAGAGTATTTAGCTATAGAGTATTTAGCTATAGAGTATTTAGCTATAGAGTATTTAACTACAGACAACTTGCAAATCGTCGCACCAATAGGGCGGTCGAGATATACTACGAAGCGAAAAGTGCGATGGTACGGGAGTCCATTATAATATAAAATACTGTACAGTGTACTTACCTTAAGACTTGACATCTTCATTAATTTCGGTGTACACAATTGTGGACAAGATTGTATGTAATGGAAGTTTAGTAAAACATGGTTTGGCTCATCTTTACG
The DNA here is from genome assembly GCA_023014485.1 of Bathynomus jamesi. NCBI lineage: Eukaryota > Metazoa > Arthropoda > Malacostraca > Isopoda > Cirolanidae > Bathynomus > Bathynomus jamesi. The sequence goes on from JAJOZX010008287.1 coordinate 7,620, forward strand.
ACTGAAAGGATATGCCTTATAAAGTTACGCACGACACATTCAACAACTGACAAAGGACTAACATCTGGGGCCCAAAGAAAGGTGAAAGATGGCGAGTCAAACATCCACGGGACGCCAAGCCGTTATCGTACTCCAAAGGTGCGCTTAGCATCCAACATCTCAAAGGCTGGAAAATGCGAGTGCAATGAAGTGATGATGCGGAGGTGATGTACGATGATTCGGAGGTTATATATATACACGGGGTTAATGCGAAGAAGCGGATGTGCGACAATTCGCGAGTTGTCTGTACTGTATACAAGTAGAATTGCAGGGAGGACGCGTCTCTCTCTCTCTCTCTCTCTCTCTCTCTCTCTCTCTCTCTCTCTCTCTCTCTCTCTCTCTCTCTCTCACACTTAAATATCTGCCTTTTTTCCCACTAATGCAAAAACTTAATAACTGTCCTTTTAATTTGAAACTTGTCTGACTTAATACCACCATTTTGGTTGCCATTTTGGCTTTCCATTTGACTCTACTCTAAATGGCAACTATTTTTTTTAAGTAACTCCTAAAAGGAGTGATTATGTTATTAAAGTCACTGTAAACAGAATTATACTGTAGTTAGTATTTATGAGAAATTATAGTTTTCACGCTCTCTGAATGTAAAGAACGCTTAATCTCGTAACTAATTTTAATAAATTGAGCGAGAAGATAAGCACACCGGACAAAAAATTAGTCACCCCTAATAGCACCGATAGTAGGATGATCAAGGTCACACAGAGGGCGCTGATGTAGCATTGGTAAGTGACAAGTAGCGGTGACGTAGCACACAGGATCAGATCTGTTTCGTGAGGTGGTGAAGAACAAAGTGTGTGTTGGATATAGTCTGCAAAATGGGTCGTGAGGCAGACGTTACTCAGTGGCAAAAAGGAGCCATCGTGTTTGGCAGAGCCCACGGACACAAAATGTCTGAAGTAGCCCAATTTGTTGGTGTGTCAACGCGTACTGTCCAGCGAGTTTACAAAGAGTGGTGTAGTTCGCAATCAACTGAAAATCGACGGCGTAACTGTGGCCGGAAAACAATTCTCGACAATAGGGACCGCCGCCATATTTCTCGTCTAGTAACTGCAAATCGTTTTCAAACCAGAGAACAATTGCTCCAAGAAACCAATGAGGTTCTCCAGCGACCAATTTCCGAACGGACATTGCGACGAGAACTGCATGCGATGGACATCTGGAGCAGGGTACCACGGAAGAGGCCGCTGTTAAAAGCAAGTCACAAATTGGCACGTTATAAATGGGCTCAGAGGCACAAAAACTGGACTGCGGCAGATTGGAAATGTGTAATTTGGTCCGATGAGTCCCGTTTTTGTTTGTTCTCCAATGATGGGAGGCGACGAGTACATCGCAGGTCCAATGAAGCCTTTAATCCTGAATGCGTCGAAGGTGTTGTTCAGGCTGGAGGTGGTTCCGTGATGTTCTGGGGATGTTTTTCGTACCACGAAATGGGCCCTCTCGTTCCAGTGACGATGAATTTGAACCAGCAGGCGTACCTCCGCATACTAAACTCGCCGGATTCGTGCGGTTATCAAGGCCAGAGGCGCCGTCACACGTTATTAGGTACATTCTGAGAGGGGTGACTAATTTTTTGTCCGGTGTGCTTATCTTTTCACACAATGAATTAGTCTTTGAAGAAACATCCAATATAAAATGTTTCTTCACTAAAATTTGATGAAAGCGCTTATTGTTTGGCTTAAATAATACTCTTTTCATAAAAATTCTGAATATATGATGTACCTAAATATCAGATTATTCTTAATACCACTATAAAGGTTTCCGGTTATCCGGATTTCTGGCCGAAAGGTTTTCGGATTTGTGGACTCTGCATGAAAGGTTTCCATATTTCCAGCCGAAAGGTTCTTCAGATTTCTGGACTGTGCCTGAAAGGTTTCAAGAATCATTCCTTGTCTTTAAATTCCTTTGATGAATGCCATATATGCCAGGTTGTCAGGCTGTCGGCCATATAATGGTTTTGGTATTCGGCTTGTAAGGTTTGGGTTGGTATTCGGTTTGCAAAGCTGGGCACTTGCGTTTTTTTTTGCGGTACTGCGGTACTGCGGTACTACCGCACTACCAAACCGGTACCGCATAACGCAGTACCGCAAAGGATCGCTGAAAGTACAGGCTGTACTTTCAGCGATCCTTTGCGGTACTGCGTTATGCGGTACCGGTTTGGTAGTGCGGTAGTACCGCAGTACCGCAGTACCGCAAAAAAAAAACGCAAGTGCCCAGCTTTGTCGGTTTGTAAGGTTTCTCCCTAAGGAGAAGTCAATAGCTATATATAAATATATATATATATATATATATATATATATATATATATATATATTATAAAATGTTAGGCAATGTCTAAAATCAGGCAATTTGTAAATTGACTGAAATTTTAGGCAATGTGTCAAATTGATGATACACACAAAACCTAATCTAACCTAATGAACTTTTAGGTAGCATATTGTGAAATACCAGTGGGCATGCATATGCAACATTACCAGAAAGATTAGGTTAGGTTAGGTTAGATTTTGTGTGTATCATCAATTTGACACATTGCCTAAAATTTCAGTCAATTTACAAATTGCCTAACTTTAGACATTGACTGTAATATATATATATATATATATATATATATATATATATATATATATGAGGCGTCAATGACGCACAATGAGGAATGTGCCAAAACAAAGTTTTTTGGAAAACGGCTCCAAAGTTTGTGAAAGACTCGTAACTTTATTAAAATAGATGTAATTCGATGGATTTTTATTAATTTTGTAAATAATTTTATGAATATTGAATGAGCGAATGATTAAACAGAAGCGTTTAAAGTTTTTATAAGGTAAAATAATAAAAAGCTTGGGAGATTATAGCAGTAACTTTATAAAGAATGGACGAATTTTGATTGTTTTTGTTGGATATTTCCTGTAATTAAATGGCAATTAAATGGCAATTAAATGAGTGAATATGTAAATGAATAAAAAGACGACATGGTACATGATAGAGAAAAGGTTGAAGTTTACAATGGCGTACAAAACCAAATTTTCTCCCGTTGGTTGATTCATCACTGCCACGCGATTCCTCGTATATATATATATACACAGGGTGTTTCACAACTGGTCTGCCATACTTTGGGGGGTGATATCGAGTAAAAAAGTTAATACAACATAGGGGCTATTTCCAACCGTTGTGGAGCTACGGACGTTTTAAGATGTGCAAACAACAAATCCCTACTTGTGTGTAATTCGATAGATGACAGGATTGATGGTAATTTCAGTTAACGAAGTTACCATTACTAATCCTCAGTTTTTCTTTCAGTTGGTTCTGATCTGTGGTACGAGACACTGTGTTGCGCTAAGGTGAACAATCAAAATGAATCAACGGTTCACACCCGCTGAATACGCTGATATCCATTTCATTTATGGATCCTGTGATGGTAACAGCAGAGCGGCAGTTGAGGAATATCGAAGACGTTTTCCGAACCGCCGAATACCTAACAGTCAAGTCTTTAGTGACACACACCAGAGATTAAGGGAAACAGGAACAATTGTTCCACGTAACCAAGAACATGTAGCACGACGGCCCGTTGGTGTGGAGAAGCGCATACTGGACCTAGTACAACGTAGCCCAACTACCAGTGTTCGAAGGATTTCTAGACGAATTGGTAAATCCGCATCGCGTGTATGGCAAACCATACATGATGGGGGTTTGTATCCCTATCATTTGCAACGTGTGCAAGCTCTTCAACCGGATGATTACGGTAAACGTGTTCAATTTTGCCAGTGGATGGTTATGCATCGCCAAATTGTTGATCGCATACTGCTTAGTGATCTACAGATCTACAGAAGCTAAGGCTAACAAAGACCCTAAGATCCACTCTAAGGCTAGCCCGAGAGAAAGGAGAGAGTAGGGGGTTAAGAGAAGAGAGGAGAATAAGGGGTTAAGTAAGGAGCAACACCTATCATTCGTGGGTTAACATTCATTCAGAAAAAGAGGGAAAAAGTCTCACCATCATCATCCGCCGGCCACTGCCGACAAGTCAGAAAAATAGTCGGAGAATATAGGAGAGGGGTGAAAGATGAAAAGAAGTAAAATAAGAACGCTTACAAACCATGCAAACACAGTCTTAACTCACTGTCATACCATGCAAACTACAAACATGCAAGAAAAGAGTTAGAGACATGCAAAGTAAGGAGGATAAGAAAAAAAAAAAGTAGGTAAAGTTAAACAAAAAGTGGGTTAGTTTACGCTATGAGCTACATCTACATTCGTGTTAGTCTTTTTTTTTTTTTTTTTTTTTTTTTTTGCTGGCATCACGCTGGCATGTCACAAGCTGGCATTCATCGTCAACAGACTCATCCTCGAGCACCACCACCAGAGCTCCTGTTGTTAACTTTCTTTTTTAATTTTAAACAACGTTAATATTTTTAAAATGTCTGTCAAGACGGTTCTTAAACACATTAACGCTGGTAGAATGAACGACTGACGCGGGAAGATTATTCCATTTATCAATTACTTTAAACGTAAAGAAGTTTTTAGCGATATTAGTAATGAAACGTCTGCCACGCAACTTGAATCCGTTATTGCGAGTATTACTATTATCGAAAGTGAACAATTTGTCAAAATTTACGTTATCGATGTTATTAACGATTTTGAAAACTTCAATAAGCTCCCCCCTTAAACTCCTAGTTTCGAGTGAATACAAGTCTAACACTTTAATCCTATCTTCATAAGGCTTATTGCGCAATGCCGGAATAAGTTTCGTGGCACGACGCTGAACCCTTTCTAACCTATCAATATCCTCACGCAAGTACGGGCACCAAAACTGAACGGCATATTCCAAATGAGGCCTGACTAGGGACTTGTAAAGGGCAATATAATATCCTTCGATTTAAATTCGAAATTACGCGCTATGAAGCCTAACATCCTATTAGCTTTTGCGCAAGACTCCAGGCACTGGTTCCTAACCTTTAAATCTTTAGTTACGCGTACGCCTAAATCTACTTCCTCGTCAACGCTCGCTAAATCCCTATCATCCATCGTGTACACGTAATTATTGTTGCGAGAACCTATATGCAAAACTTTACATTTATCTACGTTAAATTGCATCTGCCACTTATCCGTCCACTCCATAATCCTATCTACATCGTCTTGGATCCTATTTCTATCGTCCTCGTTAACAACCTTACCGCCTATTTTAGTATCGTCCGCGAATTTTGACACGTTACTAATCAATCCTACATCTATGTCGTTAATGTAAATTACGAATAACAATGGGCCTAACACTGAACCCTGTGGGACACCACTACCTACCTCTAACCACCCCGATTCACTACCATTAACTACGACCCTCTGCCTCCTAGCACGAAGCCATTCTTCTAACCAGTTAGCTACCTGACCGCGGATACCGTGCGGATACCGTGATGAAGCACAATTCATTCGGGATGGAATTAACAATAGACGAAATTCCCACTTGTGGTTCGCCGATAATCCCCACGGTATCGTTGAAGGAAACTTTCAACATGGATTCGCGGTGAATGTTTGGTGCGGTGTAATTGGAGATCATCTGATTGGACCGTTCGTTTTGGAACAACGATTAACTGCTGATATTTTATCTGAACGTCCTGTCGAACGAATTGCCGCTTTGGATGGAGGACGTGACCTTGGAAACAAGGCGCAGGATGTTCTTTCAGCACGATGGGGCGCCACCACATTTTGGTCATGTTGCGGATTACTTGAATCAGCGGTACGGGAATCGTTGGATTGTTCGTGCTTGTCCAATATCGTGGCCCCCGAGATCTCCGGACGTAACCCCGTTAGATTTCTTTTTATGGGGGCCTTATGAAAGAGATGGTTTACAAAACCAAAGTACAAACGAGAGAGGAACTCTCGCGTCGGATTATGGATGCCGCTGCTTACATACGAGAACACCCCGAAATAATTCAGTGGGCAGTGGACTCTTGTTTGGAACGAGCAAGACTGTGCATTGAAAACCGAGGCTGACATTTTGAACATTTATAAGGTGTATCTCATAAAATGTAGCAATAAATACATCAGATTAATACTCTCGTTTAATTTTTCCGCGCACCTTAAAACGTCCGTAGCTCCCAACGGTTGAAAATAGCACCTATGTTGTATTAACTTTTTTACTCGATATCATCCCCCAAAGTATAGCAGACCGGTTGTGAAACACCCTGTATATACAATCACGCATGATTAAACCGCGGCTCGCGAGAGACATGCCGCTTCGGGACAGTTTAACTGCCCCTCCTGAAGAAACAACTACAAGGAAAGAGAAAGAAAAGATCAGACTAATGAGAAAGACCTCTTATATTTTCATTCTTTAGTCGTGTTTGCGTTTAAAATGTCGTCTTATCATCCATTCTTGTCTTTCAAAATTAGTTTTATGGCAAGACCGGAAATGTGTATTGGGATGCGTATCTTCTGGCTGTCCGCCATATAATGGTTTCACTATTCGGCTTGTAAGTTTTGGAACCTTGGTCATCCCTGATATATATAAAATGTAATAATGATTGGGTTGTTTAACCTCCTTTGCAACGTCGAAGGTCATATGACGGAGGGGTCCTACAGCTTTACGTGGGTGATACAGTGGGTAACGCTGTTTACCCGTAACACTGAAATAGTGTCAAGTTTTACAGTTCCAAATACGTCTTTAAGGTTAAATTGAATTAGGCTAGGTTAGGTTATATGGGCGTTGATTAATTCCCCGTTGGCAAAATATCTCACGTTCACGTATCTTATAAGCGCAAAAATGAACTTTCATCATGGTCCAAATCTGATTTTCATAAGTTCGGTTTGGTGTTATTTATTCGAAATTGCTCTATACTTTATTATACTCCCTCAATCCCTATAGACTCGTTATACACGATCAAAGCATTTTATTACTTTCATTGGGAGCGTGACACAATTTGGCCGAGAAATAATGACCATCCTCACTTATAAAGATAAAATTTGTGTCAGTGTGAGCCCGGCCGCACAAGGGATCGTCTTGCGACTGACAACTGACGACTCGAGTTGCGAGAGATTTTACATTGACAGAATGGGAACCCCGCACACTGCAGCGACCGCGATATATATATATATTATATATATATATATATATATAAATTTTTAAAAAATTTTTGTTACCGAACAATGACTTTTCGGTCATCAACAAAGCAAATACCTTCAGTAATAATAATAATAATAATAATAATAATAATAGTAGTTACTAAGACAGGAGAACACAGCGCTCATGTCAGACAAACTAATGGGGCCCATTGCGCTAACTCCTGGATGATTCTTACTATCACCATCGGGAGACAAACCCCCAACCCCAGTGTGTTCACTTTGTTTACAGGGAAACAGTGTTACCCACTTATTTACGGATACTGGCAACATCTTCAGAACGTTTTATAAAGTAGCATGTTGTACTAGCGTGATGATAACAATTACGTCCACGTTGAGAGAAATCAGTAAATAATTATTAAGATCGTAATTTTCGTAAAGGTATTTTATTTTTGGAGGTACAAATTTTCCTCCAAAATAATCACACACACACACACACACACACACACACACACACACACACCATGTATGTATGTGTGTTCTTCCCTCCTCTTGCACATAACTGATTCAAGCTATAACTGATTCAAGCTATAACGCATCAAACTCTTTATATGAAAACCAGATCCATTAACTTGCTAAAAAGATTCCAATTTTTGGTCGGATTTTTATAAAGAAATAAGTGTACTGATAAAGACATACAGTATTTTAAGCCGGAAAAAAATTCTAAACTTGAAGGTAAAACGATTTGGCCCGTAAAAGCTCGCGATCTTTTATAATTTGATAAAAGCGTCAAACAAGCCAGAAATTGAACGTTATTACTTCATCTTTTGAAGGCCTACGTCGTGAACAATGTTGTAACATCGCTTCCCGTCGATCGGCGAAGTTAAGCGACATCGGTTCTGGAGGATAGTTGGAGGGAAGACTGCCGTCTTCCGCGTTAGGATTATGAAGCGACCCGTGGTTCGGATCCCGCGTAGGTCCCCTCCGTCGTATGACCTTAGATGTTGCGAGGGAGGTTGAACAACCCCATCATTAGATTTATTTTTTTTTAAACATTTAACATTTATTTTTGTAGTTTCGTGACGTGAAATACGGGAACTTCTTAACAATTGTACAAATCAACCAGCATTGACATAGACTGAAATGTTGCGTTGTATGAACTTTATAGAAAATATGCCAGCGTCCGTAGCTCAGTGGGTAACGCAGTTTCCCTATCAGCGAAGTGAAGAAACTGCGGTCGAGGGTTCGAAGCCCGAAGATGATGGTAATGAATGGAGTTAATGCAATTTGCCCCATTTGTTGGTCTGAGTGCCAAGCCAGTTTCTAACCCTCCTAACTCATTAATATTACTTATACCGAGTAAGATTTACAGCGGAAGAGCAGAGATGCAATATCAGATAACAAAAATTTCTGCATACATGTACAGTATAATGAAGTAACATTTCAAAATATTCACATTCCTCATCAGGATACATTTAAAGATACTGTTTGTCCTATGAACGTGCATAATTATTAGTGGACAGCTTTTGAATTTTTTTTAAAGCTAATTTTATAATTTCTTTAAAATTAAATCAAAATCATTTTTATGGTTGTGATTTCATGACGTTCTTTACAGAACTAATGAAGTATGGCAAATTTTAACTTTTGAATTTTGTTTTCACTGTATATTGCATACAGTCGGCTACAAAAGTCCAGAGTGATGCACTGAACTACACCTATACCTTTTAGCCAAGTGTGTCCTTCTGGACTTTTGTAACTGATATTACTATTTGGTGTCGTTTTTGTAAATATAATAACTCGTTTAACCGTTCTTTACTGGCGTCCTTTTAACGCTATCCAGATTTTAAAATGCTTGAAAGTCTCTATAACATTTATAGCGACAGTAATTTTAAAGTGAAAGTCAATTGTTCACTATTAAGATTATTATAAATATTATCATGAACATTATATTGTACTTTAGATGAAGATGTTGGTTGACGGATAGATATAGGCAGAGCTGTAAAAATGTGTATCACGCATTCGCTACGTAACGAAGCTTACTAATTAACCGCACTTAAAATAGTTTTTAAGTTTCACGAATGCACTCGTCAGCTCGGTTATTCATTTCGCCACTGGCGAGCGAGCGAGTGGGTTTTTACACTAGTGCATGTTTTACACTACGGGGCTAATTCGCCATCTGTAGAGAAGGTACAATAAAAATCCCATACTTTTATTTCAGTCGACCAAAAAGAATACAAACCTTTTAAAGTATCGCATGTTTTAAAAATCACACGATAGATAAATACATAAATAGACGAAACACAACCACAAATAGAGAAAATAAATAAATAAACAAACACAACCACAAATAGATTGATAAATGGATGATAAAACAACCACAAATAGATAAATAAAGAGATAAGTTTGTATACGGCAGCCTTGAATTCTGCATAATGTAAACAATTTCGATTAACAAACCATTCATACGGAATGCCGAAATATGCTTTTGTTATAAGCCGAAAATAGATGTTGTTTACAAACTTCATAAGCAGATCCATCATTTGGGCATAAAGGAGGTAACTGAAGTCATAAATTATTCTCGTAAATTTTCAATACTTCTTCAGTTTTAAATGAATTACAAAAATAAAAATTCATTTTTTTTTATATAGCAATATTTTTAGGTAAATAATATACACCGTATGCAGTGAGGTACCGTAGAACATGAAAATTTGAATCGTGTTTGCTTCCATGTTTCATGTCAAAACAAGTTAAGGAAAAGTCGAAGGTTCGTTTTAGAATTAGTTCCAAATTGGATGCCGCACAGATACTAATGAGAACTTACTGGCTCTCTCTTGACCCTATATAGTATATCGGGTGGCCACAAAAAAACTTTACTTAATTCAAAGTTTAATAACTGCAACAATTCAAAACTTATGCGATTGAGCTTTGGCACACATTAACAGATGGTTATAATCTATAATTGCTGGAATTTTCAAATATGTAGGTTCTATAGTTTTGTTACAGTGAACAATTTAAAAGCATATGTCTAAAAATAGCATGCCGAAGGAAATGAATTTGAACTTAACAAAATTTACTTAAACAAATGGTCAATGTGACCACCTCCCTGTTGGTAAACTGCCCTCAATCGCTTCTTCCACGAGGAGATGCACTTTCGAACCTCATCTAAGGTGATATCCTCCCATGCTCTACTGATTTTCTCCTTAAGTTCATCTTCGGTGAATTTGTCTTTCTGGCTGCCGTAAACCTTCACCATGAGGGAATCCCATACTGAATAGTCCATCGGATTACAGTCGGGAGACTGAGGCGGCCATTCATCCTTTTTGATGAAATTAGGGGTCTCTTGCTCTAGATGATTTTGGGTCGCTCGGCTTGTATGGGTAGTCTGGTGTTATAACGATGGTGTATTTGATGGGGTGTGATTGCTCTTTGAATGGGTGATGTATGGCGATTTTTGTTGATAACTTTGAACATATTGACAGCAAAATTGAATTTGTTGAAGTCATTTAGTTTTAGAATATTTAGCTCTTTAAACATTGAGGAAGTGTGACTTTGTCAATTGTCATTAATCGAGAGAGTTCGCAGACATTTTTTGTGAATGGCGTCCAAAGGATGTTTTATATATTTCTTTGAGCTACTCCATGTTGTAATGCAATATAATAAATGTGGATTGAAGAAGGAATAATACAAAGTAAGGAGTGGGTTTTAATTTAAATAATATGAATAGAAATCTTGACCTTTTGGATTTGATATGTTGTACATGATTTATTAAATTTAGTTTTTCGTCAAGTTTTTCGTTGCAAGAGTAATATTCCCAATTTTTATTTGATAGTTTGTATTTGTACGTTTTGTGGTAACAAACATATAAGCTGACTTTGTCAGGTTCAATAAAAGTTTATTAGCACACATCCATTTGTACACATGCTTTAATTGCCTGTTCGTTTCACGTATCAGAAAGTCAAAATTATGCTGGAAAAAAGTAAGTGTGGTATCACCTGCGGCGTTATTGTACGCAGTTTAATATGGTTGAGAGATGAAAATCGTTGACGTGAATTAGAAATAGTAATGGCCCAAGAATAGATCCTTGTAGGACTCCACAAGTTACCATCGCCTTGTCGGCTAAATTATTTTTTAATCTGATGTACTGATGACGATTTGACAGATATGATTTTAACCAATCGAGGATATTTCCTCTTATTCCGTATACGAATATGTAAAGTTTATTCAGTAAGATTTCATGCGAAAATGCATCAAATGCTTTTGACAAGTCGAAGAAGACCAAGGCAGTGTGTTTCTTGTTGTTTAGGTTCTGATATACATTTTCTAATACCAATAATAGCATGTTCATGGCATCTTCCGTTGTATGCCCACCTCTAAACCCAAATTGTGTTTTAGTTAAAATATCGTATTTGATTAAGAATTTAGTAAGTTTATTGTATACGATGCTTTCAAATACTTTACTTAAAGTTGGCAGTAAGGAAATGGGGGCGATAATTGGATGGAGTGTGTGGGTTTCCCGATTTAAATACAGGGCATACTCTGGCTTCTTTTAGACTGTTGGGGAATATACCTACTGTTACTGAGTCAGTAATTAGTTTACCGATTCGTGTTGCAATTTCATCGGATACTAATTTGTATATTTTTACTGGGATCGTATCGATGTCAGTTAATTTTTCAGATTTTATATCGCTAAAGAGATATCGTTTGATAGGATTTGATCAAAGAAAAATGAGTTTGGATTTGGTTGTTGCATGTATTGTCGGTAGTGAGTGTAAATAATTGGGATCGAGGCTGCAGTATTGGAGCCGATATTTGCAAAGTTGTTTAATAAACTGGCTATTTTGGGGCTCACTGTAAGAATTTCTGCTATGTGTGAGGGAGGACAAGGGATTTGTTTTCACCTTTTTCTGCGTTAAGTAAATCCTTCAGTGTCCCATATCCTTTTGGGATCGTTTTTTTTTTTTTTTTTACTCATCAATTTTTGAACAATAATTAATGATCTGCTTTTGCTTTTTTTAATGACTGCATTAAATCTGTTACAGTAATTTTTGTATGTGTGTTCGCTAATAATATTAGCTTTTTACCGTTTAGAGGGGTGGGGAAACCCTCGCCCACGGGCGAAATTTCGCCCACGAGCTAATTTCAATTCGCCCGCTTAGGTATTTATTATTTACTAAAAATTATTTATTTACAGCCCAGCAAATAGTTTTTTAAAATACATCTTATATACAGCGTGTCCCAAAGAAATGTATACCCACTTTGTTCGATAATACCAGCTATGAGGATAATAAATATATTACTTTTTATGTTTTTTAATAAAGAATTTTCTCCTGAATCTAAATATGTAATTATTTTTATTAAAAATTGAAAAACAAAAAGTTACAGATGTTTAAATTATAATTATTATTTTCGAGACTTCATGTGCGATATTTTCTAATATTTTTGCACGTATACGAGATAAGTTTGAAACCGACGGCACTGTGCAAAACTTACACAAACAACGTTCTGGAAGACGTCGAACATCTTAGATAAAGTGTCATTTAACCATGGAATTTGTAAATTTTTTGAATTAACTAATAATTACAACATTTATGCTTCAATATCAACACTAAACATAAGTATCTCAAAACAGTCGGTTAAAATATTAGAAAATATCGCACATGAAGTCTCGAAAATAATAATTATAATTTAAACATCTGTAACTTTTTTGTTCTTCAATTTTTAATAAAATAATTACATATTTAGATTCAGGAGAAAATTCTTTATTAAAAAACATATAAAAGGTATATATTTATTATCCTCATAGCTGGTATTATCGAACAAAGTGGGTATACATTTCTTTGGGACACGCTGTATATAAGCTTAAAATTTGCCAGACGCCCGCGGAGGTGTTTATGTTATCGATTTTCGCCCTTGGTACTGAAGTTTCCCCACCCCTGGGCCTTTAGACTATGAAAATAATAATATAAACTTTGCCAACCGTTTCAAATTAGATTTCTTGTTCATAAATTTTTAAAATTTGGATTGAACTCAATGCATTTATCAAATACAGTAAATGAAGATACCAACTTCCTCACATTCATTATTTTACCTTGCGATAAAATTCACATTACAACATTTTCTACTTCCCTACATTGCATATTGGATACTTTGGACACACACACACTCTCTCTCTCTCTCTCTCTCTCTCTCCTCTCTCTCTCTCTCTCTCTCTCTCTCTCTCTCTCTCCCTGTATTAACAGTCTTTGTTTATATTAGACTTACCTTGGACAACGAGCTTGGAATGTTTAAAAAAATTTTGGATGATGAAGTGAAATTTTAACACTTCTATCATCCATTTTTCAATGTGGTTTTGCAATACATTTTTTAGAGTCTAAAACTAAAATGTAAAAAGTAAATTTTAAAATCGGAAAAAAGAATATTTTACAACTGTAAAAAGAGTGTTTATAAGTTAAATTTTTGTGTATTTATAATGAATCATTTTTAGGTAAATTTTGTGAAAGTTAAATCTATGGTAATATTGTACAAATAATAAGTGTAATTGTATACCTTCGCACCGAATCGATCTCTTTCTCTAAAGCCAGAATGTCTATACTCATTTACAGTATATACAGTGCTGTGCTCGTTACTTTATAAATGTAATGCCGTTACCGTTACTACAGTCTAAATGTAACGCCGTTATCGTTAGTTACCATTTTTTAAAAGTAACGAGTAACGGCACCGTTACTCGTTACCGTTACTTTTAATGAAATGTAAATCTGTTATATATATGCATAGGTATATTATAATTTCTATATACATAAAATATTATATTATATAAACATTCGCTTGTGCGAGTATGTGTTGGTTTGTATCCACTGGTTAATGCATAGGCTATGAAGTCTGTGCATGCCTTCATTGTTATGACTTATAAAGCATAATATTTTTAAAAAAAGTGAAACAAAATTACTGCAAGATTTATTACTAGGAATTGCAACATAACAGAGGATGTGGCATACTATTGATACTAATTTACTAATGCTAGAATATACCAGGAAAGTTTAGTTTTGCAAAACAATAATAAGAAATACTAAAGAAATGAATCAAATGAGTTATTGTACATGGCAATGATAATTGAAATTTATTAGCTAAATATACAAACTTAAGAACTATTATTCAAAAGATCTTTATTGGCCTTTAAGAAAACAAGCTTCTCAAAAGTTGCATCGAAGAGAGAGCCTTGTTTCGGACGCAGTATATCCTTCCCTACTGAAAAAAACCCGCTCAACAGCGGCACTAGATGGTATAGGAGTGTTAAGTTTAATAAACATATTTTTAAAGTTAGTGGATGGGAAGGATGCAGAGCTAACGTGCCGTGAAGGCCCAGATGAGAGGAATGACGAAACCTCTGTTGAACTTAGGTCCCTCCCTGCTCCAGGGTTCTTCGCCTTTTTACTTTGACAGTGCTGTCAGTGTAGGGGGAGAGGGTGGATGTGGGTAGGCTGCCAGCATGCCAACGGCCAACATGCACACCTCGCTCATAGTGAAGGGACAAATTTTTAACGGTTAATGAATAATGAGTGAGGATCGAAAGAAACTAACTGCAAGCTACGATAAAAAAGTAACGAGTAACGACTAACGAATGTATTTCTCCAAAAAAGTAACGTCGTTACTGAAAGAGTTACTTGATTTGAAATGTAACGCCGTTACCGCTACCATTACTAAAAAAGTACCGCGTTACGTAACGGCCGTTACTTGTAACGCGTTACTGCCCAGCTCTGTTTATATTTATATAATATATATATATATATACTGGGTGGCCCATAATTCAAGAACCATAGGAATAATTGTATTTTTTTTCTAATAATTCTGGTACTTTCTAATAATGTTTTTTTTCTATACTTTCTTTTTGATGAATTACCTGGATGACGTAGCGATAAATAAATGACGTGGCATGTTTTTTCAGCAAGACGGTGCCGCCACCTCATTTTGCCATGCAAGTTCGCAAATACTTTGATAAAACGTTCCCCAACAGATGGATTGGCCGAAGAGGTCCTATCGAATGGCCACCCAGGTCACCAGATATCACTCCACCACTCGATTTTTTTCATCAAGAAGAAAACATAAAGAAGAAACTATTAGAAAGTACAAGAATTATTAGAAAAAAATACAATTATTCATATGGTTCCTAAATTATGGGCCACCCGGCGTACGCTGGCAAGGAGTACCTCTGTCTAGTTAATCCATGTTCCCATTATAACGTGTAAAGAATTTCATGTAACAAATTTTTAATAGAAAATTTTAAGCTTGTGAGAACTTAACATTTGCTTTAAACCACGAAGCACTTAGTGGCGCTCATAAGTATTTGTACAAAGAAATATTTCGGTTATATTCGTTCTTATCTTTTGTACAGTTGCCCGCATATGTAATGTTCCTCGCCTCACTGGCGACTCCGTACGTGTGGCAACGCCGCAGTGTTAGTCAAGGTACCCCAACTGGGGGAAGGTGGGATGGAGGGGGGACAACCGAGTCCAACAACATATAACACAGACATATATACCTAAAGGACAATTGAATGTGCAGTCATTGATATACGGGTAATTATAATGTAATGTCTGTGTTCATAAAGATAAACAATTAATATGATCGTGAACAACTTTGAACTCCATGTAGTAGTTTACTAGTCTTATATAGTAATAAGGTTCCATTATGATTACTGCAAATCTATATGAACAGCTACTACAATAGAACTTTTTATATACTAGTGAATGCGAAATGTTCGCCTGCAGGAAATTTTTGCGTTTTTTGCGTAGGCTATAGTTTATTTACGCAAAAATATCCAGCAGGCGAAAATTTGACAATTTAAACTAATCTTTGGAAGATAGTAAGAAAATAAAACAGATCATTAAAATACTTTATTTGAAAAGTAAATTCAGTATATTGTAATAAAACATAATAGAGTAAAAGCAGTAAAAACATTTTAAATTATATTCTATTATTACTGTATAACAAGAATGTCATGAATGCCACTAATTTCCCAACCTTCCGAATGGTCTCCCTCATTTTGTGTAGGTTATCCTTTGCAGAGACAATCCATTTACCATGAATAGGTTTCAGTGGGGAGAGCTTCAAATCTATCTTTCCGAGAGATTCATTTACGTTGAGTGCTGATGAAACTTTATCCGCATACCAAGCGGTAAAACTTGCCTTGATATACGATCTCAACCTTGACCAATCACAGTCCAGAATAAATGTCATTCATGACGTCATTTTAATCTGTAAGATTATAACTAGCAACTGTTGACCGCGAAATTATGATGTCGTGAACTCGTCCAAGGATATGAAAGAGCGAAAATTTGCTGCCGCGAAATTAACCTGGTTCACAGTATATATACTTATAAACTCGTACAGTATTATATTAATGTGTGTGAAATGACGTTGATGGGCCAAACCGAGGTGTTGACATGGTTACTGGCATGATCTATGCTCATACCATATTTCTACACCGTATGATGAACACCGACTCTGAAAATGAATCCAGCTCAAGATAAAATTGTACAGCGAGGCTGGATAATTGGTATGCGGGAAGCAGGCCTCTCTGTAGCTGACAGCCGTGGAACTGAGAATTTCGAAGCCTACTGTTCGACGCTGGGTGCAGAGGTGGCAAGAGACTGGGAATCTGCTAGATCGTCGTAAGTGTAGAGCACCGAGAAAGACCACCCCCAGAAGAAGATAGGAGAATAATCAACGAAGTGCAGAACGATCCTATCAACAACGCAGTCGCCATCCGGGAGACATTACATATGAGTAGTGTAGGTGTAACGGAATGGTTCCCCGTGAGGGTTGGTCTACATCAGGGATCTTCTTTGAGCCCGTACCTTTTTGTTTTGATTATGGATGTGTTGGCCCAGGGGATAAAAGATCAATCCCCTTGGTGTATGCTCTTTGCAGACGATATTGTTCTGTGCAGCAACAGGAGAGAAGTAGTAGAAAGAAAATTGGAGGAATGGAGGAGGGCTTTTGAAGACAGAGGGTTGAAAATCAGCAGAAAGAAAACGGAGTACCTGAGGTTCTACGAAAATCAAGACTCAGAAATTAGTTTAGAGGGAGCGAGGTTAAAGAGAGTAAGTAAGTTTACGTACTTGGGATCGACAGTGGCTGAGGACGGTGAGCTGGACACAGAAATAACACACAGAGTGCAATCTGATTGGAAAAATTGGAAGAAAGTTTCAGGGGTGTTGTGTGACCGAAGAATAGGCGCAAGGGTTAAGGGAAAGGTGTATAAGACTGTGGTAAGACCGGCTATGATGTACGGGGCTGAGTCTTGGGCTATAAAGAAAGATCATGAGAAAAGACTAGATGTAACGGAGATGAGAATGCTGAGATGGATGTGCGGAGTGACGAGGTTGGATAGAGTAAGGAATGAAAGGATAAGGGGCACAACAAAGGTTGGAGAAATCTCGAGGAAGATACAAGAAAGTAGACTGAAATGGTATGGACATGTGATGAGAGGGGACGAAGATTATGTAGGTAAGAGAACGATGAATATGGAGGTGCATGGCAGGAGAAAGAGAGGCAGACCGAAGCGAAGGTGGATGGAGAAGGTGAGGGACGATTTGAGGGAGAAGGGTTTGTCGGAGGAAGAAGCCCAGGACCGGGCTGTGTGGAGGAGGCTGGTCAGAAACGCCGACCCCGCATAGAGGCGGGAACGGGCGAAGAGAAAGAAGAAGAAGTGGACACCGTAAGGAGATGGTTGCATGAAGCAAGATATCACTACCGTACTCCTGCCAAAACAGAGAGGATCGAGGAACGACATCGTAAGGCCAGGCTCTCGTTTGCTCGCCAGCATATAGATGATGATCTCGTATACTGAAGCAGAATTATCTTCTCTGACGAGAAGACGTTTGCGTCTACAACTCTCAGCCGTCTTCGGTGTTGGCGACAGGACAACACGAGATATGCCCGCCAAAATATTTACGAAGTGGCACGGAGTGGGCACGTGACGGCGAATGTGTGTGATGGATGCACCTGCAAGGACTAGGAGAGCTAACTGAGATTCACGGGAGGTTTACGGCAGATCAATATATATAGAGATCATGGAGGAGGTGATGCATTCTGTACGCGCGTATGCCTTGCCCTATCCTGAGCAGATTATCTTTATGCAGGTATGTTGTATTTGTGTGTTATAGAATATTATACTATTACTAGAGTAACATTTATGTATTACACGCATTGTATGTCCGGTTTCCACATTTACATGTGACGAATAATGGTCATAAAATTGTTCTTTAACTCTTTCAGTACTATATACAACACTTTAGGATTTTATTCTGGATAACTGCAGACTGTATTATTTGTATAACTGCGCACAATTATATTTAGCTGAGAGAAACTCCTAATACATAGGGGTTAAAACCTATCTCGAATAGTGGGTTACTGATGAAGCGTATGGATGAGATATAATTCTACTTTTAATATATAAAAATCCATTTGCCAGACAACTCTCCCATCCACACCACCAGGATTGTTAGAAGGTGGTTCGAAGAGCAGCGAAATCTAGAACTACTGGACTGGCCTAGTAAGGAGTGTGACCTCAACCCCATTGAGAACGTGTGGGGGAATGTGATGAACTCGTGGGAGCCTGGGCAGGAGCGGACCAGCCGCCAGCTGCTGGATCACACTATGACTGAGTGGGAGATGTTCCGAAGGAACCAACACATCTACATAACCATGTTGCATCTATGCCACACAGATTACAAGGTGTAATAGACAATAATGGGGGGATGGACCAAATACTAACGATGAACCGGATATAGCTGTGCCAATTATGTTAATCTATGGCAAATTGTGAGCATTTTGTATGATAAACTATTTGTAAAACATTCTCAACCATTACATATTTGTTGTAATAAAGAATTGGCGTTTTATTGTGATATATTTATTCCTTGTTAAGACCTAATAATATATCCACATTGATAATGCAACAAAAATCTGGAAAACATTAATGGGTTTATCTGTCCATCGTGATTAAATCATTATCTCTTCACATTGATAATACAAATACAATCTGGAAAACACGATTAATATAATAGGCATCGGCCACAAACCGGTGGTGATATCCTGCTTCATGCAACCGTCAACTTACGGTTTTTACTGAAACGCCCATATGTAGTCTCTCCTGAACGGCGACAGCAAGTAACCATGTCAACACCACGGTTTGACCCATCACCGTCATTTCACAAACATTAGCATAATATTGTATGAATTTATAAGTATATATAAATATGTTTATGCTAGTATAACCGTGGATTATTCTTATGTGATTTTGATAATTAGTTACTGTTATCCAGATCGAAACTGTAAACAAGTTCTTTGTGTAACAGTCGATAAGCCATTTCCCACTAACTCTGCCCCTCTGTCTAGCTCTCTCACACTGTCTCAATCTTTTTCTCGCTCATTGTGAATATATATATATATATATATATATATATATATATATATATATATATATATATATATATATATATATATATATATATATATATATTAGGGTGGTCCAAATCCATAGGGGAAAATTTCAAATTGTCTTAGATAGTCTCCACAAGTGTGGTTTTTGTCCATTTAGTGTCCACATGGTCTGTGCAAAATTGCAGCGTGATTGGTGAATATTTAGAGGTCGCCCCACTCTGAATATATATATATAATGTACTTTTTCTTCCGTAGGTCCGATGGCTCAAACTCGATCAATTCCAAAAGTTTGGCTTCTAGGGATGGCAACTGGAACTTTATCCACGTCAAGGCTCCCTACATGCCTTGACGCCCTCCTCTTGGGCAATACCACCACATCAATCAAAAGCAAACCACCTCCGACAGTCTGAACCAGGCATGCCAGAGGGTGATTGAAGTCTGGACCCGAGCGCGGATCCCAACTCAACGGATCGACTCCTGTGTCCGTAAGCTTTCAAAGCTTTTAGACCGCTACAAAACACTCAAGAAGCACAGGACCAGGCAACGTGCCAGCGATAGAATGAATGAAGACATCTTCAAAGCGGACATCCAGGAACTGTTTGACATCGCAACCAGTGATGCCATGAGCACAATCGTCAACGTTGAGGACCGAAATTTCCTGTCCATGCAGCGCAAGGACGTCAATTCTTGCAGCATGGCTGGCATTGATAAGGAAACGACTACACAAGAGGACAGAAAGCGATCCAGAATGGAGAAGGAAGCCAAGAGGAAGGCAAGGCATGAAGCAACACAGAAAGATTTGGAAGAAGCAGGAGTGTCATCAATTGATCTTTCCTCTTCTTCTTCTTCCCTTTTTTCGCAAGACGACGACGACTATAGACCATCGGTTCCGATTCCTTCTTCGTCTGAAGCTCCGGCACCAAAGCGTCCCAAGAACAAGGTTACGAACATTTTCCAATCTCCAGAAGTCATTGGAGCAATGGATCGCACCAATCTTTCTGACCGGAATGCTGTTTTCGTAACTGGAGCTGTATTACAGGCCGCGGGGCATGATCTGTCTGGGATGACGTGCTCTCGGAGCTCTATTCATCGCTACAGAGAAAGTGGGCGAGAACAGGCAGCTCGAGAAGACCTAGAATCATTCTCTCTAGAAGACCCTGTCCTTCTCCATTGGGACGGAAAGCTTCTCCCCGGCATTGAAGGGAAGAAGACGAATGTGCATCGGATGGCAATCCTTATAACATTCAATGGACAGGAGAAGCTGCTTGGTGTCCCAAAGATGAAACAAGGAACTGGAGAAGCACAGGCCCAGGCATGCCTTCAAACTATGAAATTATGGAACGTGGAACAGCATGTGAGAGGTCTCGTCTTCGATACCACTGCGTCAAACACGGGTTTACATCGCGGAGCCTGTGTCAGGATTGAAGAAGCATTGGGTCACGAGCTAGTTTGGATCGGTTGTCGACATCATATACTTGAAGTCGTACTTGCTGATGTCTTTGCCTCAATATTTGGCTCAACAGGAAGTCCTGAAACAGGCCTTTTTAAGCGATTTCAAAAGGAATGGCCATCTCTCTCCCACGAAGCATTTGTCTCAGCATCGGACAGCTTGTTCGAGAACCCTCAACTCCAAGAGATGAAAAGAGATGCTCACTTACTTACCTAACGCTCTTCAGGCAAGCCAACCTCGTGACGACTACAAGGAGTTCCTTGAACTATCTTTGCTCTTCCTGGGGGAAAAGACTGGTGGTCAACTCTTTATCCGAGCTCCGGGTACCATGCACCACGCGAGATGGATGGCGAAGGCGATTTATGCGCTCAAAATCTACCTCTTTCACTATCAATTCAAGCTCACAGCACGCGAAGAACGAAACGTGACTCAGCTGGCTTTATTTGTCAGTCTGATTTACGTCAAGTACTGGCATGAAGCGCCAATGGGGACACAAGCTCCTCTCAATGATCTCAAAATGCTGCATCTTCTGGAAAAATATCCACACGGAGGAGCTGCACAAGCGGCGAAGACAGCTCTAAGACGCCACCTGTGGTACTTGTCGGAGCATCTGATTGGACTGGCCTTCTTCGATAATAGGATCGATCCTGATACCAAAAGGAGAATGGTTCAACACCTCCAACATCCCCAAAAGAATGGCTGCCCCCGACGAATCGACATGGCAGAAGCTGGTGTTGAAAATGATGTGGCATCCTTCGTCACGAAAAGGACATTGACCCTCTTTGATGCCTTGAAAGTTGGAGGTAAGGAGGAAGCGCGCCAGTTACTTCAAAAAGATCCACGGGAATGGCCAAATGACAAGAACTACAGGGAACTTAGAGATCGCGCCTTAAAGATGAAAGTCGTCAATGATGCTGCCGAGCGAGGTATTGCTCTCGCACAACGCTACAATGAAACTTTGACACGAAACGAGGACCAGAAGCAGTACCTCCTACAACTCGTAGCCGCCCACCGAAAACAGATACCAATACCATCCAAGGCGACTCTGATGCAGAAGAAATAATGAAGATACACCCATTATCATGTCCTATTGTCTTACTGTTTTCTTTCATATTCTTTGATAACCAAAAAAAATTTAGTTATTCAGTTGTATATATTTTCCCAAATTTTCAAAAAGGGGGCAAGTGGGGCGACCCCTAAATATTAACCGAATAACGTGAAACTTTGCAGAAATACTGTCCACACCAAGAGGCATAAAACCAACCTTGTGGAGAGAACTTAGTCGATGCTTTAACATTTTGGACCACCCTAATATATTATATATATAATATATATATATATATAATATATACTGTGTGTGTGTATATATATATATATATATATATATATAAATCGTGTAGATTCGTAAGTTAGTAAAGGTTTAAAGCTCCACACGGACTCAACAAACAGCTTTATTAGTATTGTTACATAATGATTTAATATATGCGAGACTGGTGGGTGGAGAAGGGGAATGAGGGAGTGTGGAGGATGGTTGTGCAATGTCTATTTTTAGTTCAAATTCACTAGTATATAAAAAGTTGTATTGTGGTATCTGTTCATATAGACTTGCAGTAATCATAATGGAACCTTATTACTGTATAAGACTAGTAAACATGGAGTTCAACGCTGTTCACGATCATATTAATCGTTTATCTTTATGAACACAGCATTACATTATTATTAGGGGCCGTTCAAAAATTACGTAACGCTATTTTCGTTAAAACTTGACACCCCAGATCCCCCAGAATCGTTCTGTAACGCTAGACCAGGCACCCCCTAAGATTTTATGTAACACTTCCTCCACCCCACACGTTACGGAATGTTACAGGGGGGGGGGGTTCAGGTTTTAGAAAAAATAGCTTATGTAATTTTTGAACGGTGCCTTACCTGTCTGTCAATGTTATATGTTATTGGACTTGGTTGTACCCCCTCCACCCAACCTTCCCCCAACCTTCCCCCAGTTGGGGTACCTTGACTATCGTTGCGGCGTTGCCACATGTACGAAGTCGCCTGTGAGGCGAGGAACATTATATATGTGGGCAATTGTACCATGCATACGATAGTCATGAAAAGTTTACCGTTACGTGTCGAAAATTTTAACAAATAAAAATATTAGTTTAACTCCAACATATAATGTAAAACATCAAAGAATTTGAGAAAAATAAAAAAGAAGTTAAAATGCAAAACTTTTCGTACATTTATTTACAAAATTATTTAATACTTTGTGTGTTCACCTTAGGTTTGAAGAATTTAAAATTTTTATCAGTATTTAGCTGTTTAATGATTAGAGACTTGGCAATTCTGAATTCTAGAATTTTCTCTGTGAATCTTCATGTAAAACGGATGACTGTACAAGCCATTAGTAAGCAATTGGTCGTCGTGGTAATGAGCTGTCTACAGATCTTAAGAGATCTGTTATTGTTACACACGGTTCTGGAAAGAGTTATAGGAAGATAGGGGAAGAACTTCGAATTCCATTTACGACGGTTCCTACAGTTATAAAGAAATGGAAAGGCTTTGGAACAATCAAAACTCAACCGAGATGTGGACGACCTTGGAAGATTTCAGAACGTACAGCTAAATGGATTGAAAGAATGGCTGTTGCGAATCCACGAGTGACTGCGAGTGACATTTGCCAAACATTAAGATTAAGATCGATGTCCATCCCTCTACTGTACGTCGTACATTGAGAAAGAATGGTCTGGATGAAAGAGTTGTACGAAGAAAATCTCTGCTACGAAAAGCGCACAAAGAAGCTCGTTTAAAGTACGCCAACGATCATCAAAATGATGGATTTGCTTTCTGGAAGAAAGTTCCCTGGACAGACGAGACCAAAATTGAATTATTCGGGAACAACGAGCAACGATATGTTTGGCGAAAATCAAATACTGCATTCGAGGAAAAATACATCCTTCCTATGATACATTTAAACATGGTGGTGGTAGTTTGCTTCTTTGGGGATGCTTTAGTGCTTCTGATCCAGGAAAGCTTGTTATCATCAATGGAATCTTGAACTCGAAGAAATCTCGGGAAATTTTAGAAGAAAATGTATTGGCTTCAGTTCGGGAGTTGTGAATGGGTCGCAGTTGGGTACTGGAGCAAGATAATGATCCAAAACATAAAAGTAAGAGCATCATGAAATGGCTTCAACAAAAGAATGTCAAGTTTCTCGAGTGGTCCAGTCAAAGCCCAGAACTCAGTTTAATCGAGAATTTATGGTTTGATTTGAAAAAAACTGTCCGCAAGAGAAACCCTTCGAATCTGAATGAATTGCAACAATTTTCTTCAGAGGAATAGGCTAAACTCTCTATTGAGAAATGTCGAAACCTTGTGGAAAAAATACCCAAAACGAATCATTGAAGTTATTCAAGCAAAAGGTGGACACACAAAGTATTAAATAATTTTGTAAGTAAATGTACGAAAATATTTGCATTAAATTTTTTTTATAATTTATTTTCCCCAAATTCTTTGATGTTCTACATTATATGTTGGAGTTAAATGAATTTTTTATATGTTGAAATTTTCCAAACGAACGGTAAACTTTTCGTAACTATCGTATGCATGGTACAAAAGATAAGGACGAATATAACTGAAATATTTCTCTGTATGAATACTTATAAGCGCCGCTGTATATGAGTATATTTTAATGTAACCACAAATTTTGACTTGCTGGCTTCCGATTTGAATCTTAAAAGTTGCGTTCTTTTCTAAATTTATTGGCTAACTCACTGGTTTTCTGGACTTCACAAAAATGTTTGAAGTTTTGTACAAGCGTGGTCTGACTAGATAAAAAGTACGTTTTGTATTTATATCTGTCTATGACTTTGTCAAAACAAAAGAAAATCTCAACATTGATAAATCTGTTTATGAATAAATATTTAATGTTTTCATTTTGATAACATCTTTTGATCGCAAATAGTTTGAACTGTGTAAAGATTACACGGATACCATACAAATTGCAGTTAGTTTTCTTATCGTTCTTTGATGAATATTGGAGATATTTAAGGCGTTGTTAGCATAGCTTCCTTTTGCAAGATATTATGTCAGGAAGAACAAGAGTTTGATAGAGATTGTAATAAAAAAATAGGTATGTCGTAACCAGTGTCGTAACACCGCTTTCCGACGATCAGTGAAGTTGAGCTACATTTGGTCTGCAGAGTAGTTGGATCGGTGGTCGTAAGCTGCGTCCAGATTATGTAGCGACCCGTGATTCGGATCCCACGTAAAGCTATAGGTTCCCTCTGTCATACGACCGTAGATGTTGCGATCAGCCCTTCTGGAATGATATGCATTGTAATTTTCTACATGATGCTGATGTCATCTTAGGAGGAGACTTCAACGCTAAAGACACTAGTTGGTACCTGCACAACCAAAACAACACCGGAGGCGCCAACATAGCCACACAACTAAACAGCCTCTTCATTCTTAACAATACAGAAGAACATACACACATACCACATCAAGCAGGATACTCAAACTCCTCCCCAGACATAACGTTCTGTTACCCCTCACTAGCAACACATACACACTGGAGAAGAGAAAAACAACTGTCATCAGACCACCTGCCCATCATCATTACAACACGTTCTACACTCTGCCCCAACAGCCTTAGGCACACTTACAGAAATTACAAGAAAGCTGATTGGGAACAGTTCAAAATACAGACTGAGGGACAATTCACCACATTAAACAGCACACCCATCATAAACATTAATACAACACTCAAGACATTTAATCAGATCATCAACAATGCAAACAAATACATACTGAAGAGCAACATTAGGAAATACAACCCAAATTACACTAGAGAAATAGCCCACCTCATAAGGCAACGTAACAACCTCAAACATAACACACAAACACCACACACAAAAGCCATAAAACAGCAGATACAAGAGCTCAACACAGAAATAAAAGATAAGTCACTTAAAGAGAGAGAACAATCAGAAACACGCAGATAGACAAACAGCCAGACACAAGAAAACCTACAGACTCGACACGACCATTACACCCTTCAATACAGCCCAGACCACCAAGATCATCAAAAACATTAAGAATTCGAAGGCTACTGGACCAGACAACATATCTAACATACACCTTAAACACTTGGGCCCCACAAGGAATACTAATTCTCACAAACATCAGACATATTCATACCAACCCTGTATTATTCCTGACATATGGAAACAAGGTAAAATTATTACACTACTCAAACCAAACAAAAATCCAACAGAACCAGCTTCCTATAGACCCATTACTTTACTATGCACACCTTCCAAAGTAACAGAAAGACTAATCTTACAAATCACCAACCCACACATACCACTATCGCCTACTCAACATGGATTCAGACTTCACCACTTAACCACGACATTACTCACTAACCTCACGCAGCACATCATGGATGGCATCAACTCCAGACGACCAGCTCAACGTACACCATTAGCAACAATAGACATTAGTAAAGCATTTGATGCTATCCCACGCTTCCCTCTCATAAACAAAATACTCAACACAAACACGCACAATAACACCAAAAGGTGGCTGAGCAACTATCTTTCAGGAAGATACTCACATGTAACATTTAATGGCAAGTCATCCAAAAATAAGCTTTTTCCGAACGGGGTCCCTCAAGGCTCTGTTCTCTCACCAACACTCTTCAACTTATACATGCATGACAATTCCAACACCCATAGATAACAAGCTTACCTTATCATATGCAGATGACATCACTCTAACATCCACCCACAACAACATCGACACCGCTACAAATAACCTACAAACATACATAAACAGTATACAAGACTGGCTCACACACAATAGACTCAAAGTAGTACCCACAAAATCAACCATCACCTTGCTAACAAGCAACACAAAAGAACACCAGATAACTCCACAGCTTACATTAAACAACACCAACATTCCACACACTCACAGGACCAAAATACTTGGAGTCACATACAACACATCATTACCTTTTGCAAACCACATTCAGGACATTAAAAACAAATGTACGTCAAGACTTAACACACTTAGGGTACCAACACGCACAAACTTTGGACACCAGCAGGAAACAACATCACTCATATACAAACAATATATTCGCTCAGTTATGGACTATGCTGGCCCATGCTGGGCACCCATTATCTCAAACACACACATAAACACCTTACAGACAATACAAAACAATGCACTTCGTATCATTACAGGATGCACTCAAACAACACCAATAGAACACCTGCACACACAAACAAAAATACTGAAAATTCGGGAACATTTAGAATTAGGTGGTGGACCGGATGTCAGTTTTTCAACATCTGCGGATGCGGATCTTTAATTTCAATATCCGCGGATGCGGATATTTAGTTAATCTATCAATATAATATAGAATTATCAATATATGACATAATTTTTCAAATTTCTTGAGATTACTATTATGGCAGGCAATGCATAAGAATTAAAATTAATATTAATGTTTTCATTATGATAAAAACTTTCTCAAGAGTTTCAGCCACAGAAAATTCAATGAAACAAGTTTCATTCAATTTTCTGTGTTACCAGGTATTTATATTTTGAGGTTTATATATTTGTTTGTTCATTAATAATTAATACTTTACATGAAATGTGCATGACTGGGCCTTATAAGCTACTTTATAGGCTAATTTAATTGTAAATTGCATAATTTATTAGAGGTAATATCCGCATAATATCCGCAGTCAGAAGTGCGGATGTTAAAAATGACGCGGATGCGGATATCCGGTCCACCACTGATTTAGATATGAGGGTAACCCAATTCATGGCAGCAGCGACAACTAACACAACACTCTTGCCACTACACGTACAATCATGCACCAACACCTCGCACCATTAAGGTAACACCAGAGAGACATTATAACCAAATACTCCATTCCAAACCACGCCCCACAGATCATCACAGTGCAGAAAACACATACATACACACCTAACCCACAAAGCACTGACACGACTCGGTCCTAGGTGCGAAGCTGCCACCCATTAACAGGTCAGAGATCAGCCTGAGCAGATCGGATCGAGTTAACTTAGCACGATTCCGATGTGGACATCGCCCCAACTTACAGACATATAAACACAGACTAGACAACTCCACAGACGACACCTGCCACCTGTGCCAGGACACACCACAAACAATTGAACACATTATGACAGACTGTACTGCTCTTGCACAACATAGAACACAACACAACATCACTAGTGCGCTGAACCTCTGGTCCACTCCGGAGAGGGCGATCGGTTACCTGCGTGCCGCCGGCTTGCTCGATCAGGGTGAGCTGATCGGCTAACCAACAGCTGATCGGCTAACCAACAACAACAACAACCATTTTTAATCAGCTTAAGCGGCTTATCTCATTGTCAAGTGGGATTAAATTTTATATATACGAGGAATCGTCTTTAGGAATCGTCTCAGCCTTGTACAGTATATATATATATAATATATATATATATATATATATATATATATATATAAATATATATAAATTAGTTATTCGTTTTCGTAGACATAAATTGATTCAAATCCCAACTTTGTTTTTTAAGTCGAGACATTCTGACGAAATCAAAAAGGTTCAACTTAGTGTATGAAGTCTTTTCATCTTCGCGAAAGGTGTTGATATTTTAGGTCCTAAAAAGGAATTTAATCATTAAAACCTCTTGCTTTTAAGCTTTTAAACCTGACATGAAAAAAATAATTTTCATTTTTATAATACCTTAAATGAAGATTTTTTTTTTTTTCCCCAAGGTTAAATGAACAACAAGAAAGAAGAAATAATATTAATTTGCGACGGGAAACAACGTCTGATAAGACGAGGGTAAAGAACAGAGCCAAAAATGAGACGCCAATATATTATAAAGGGGCAAGAAAAAGAGGAAAAATGAAAAGTGGGAGGGGGGGGGGATGAGGTAAAAGGGACGAAAATGAGGGGTTGAGCGAATAATATCTGAACTTTGCTCAAAATTTGACGGGTAAACGAGGAAGGGAAAAGTGCCAATTAGTATAGTGCGATGCTAATCATGGCCAAATGGGTCGACTGAAAAGAGGGTTTAACAAACGGTTCCGACGATTACTTGAAGCTTTTAATCCCGCGAGATTAAACCGAGATTACTCGCGGATTAACTGACATTTGTGAAATAGACAAACGCATCCATGATCGTCCTTTTGTTCGTCGAAGTTCCATCTCCGTTCATTATGGCACTTATTAAAGACTTTTTCTTTTCGTCCAACTGACTTGAAGTCTAGTCAACTCAAGTTGCTGCGTTCTTTTCGTCATAATAAACTAGACTTGACTTGAGTTTTGCCGAAACCAGCTCCGGAGGTGGCTTGAGAAAACTGGAGTTACTTTTTTGTAAGCAAACAACTTGTCTGCGGAATCAAAGTTATTTCAAGAATTCATTGCATTGGTGATGTCAGAAGGAGATGGCTAGATTAAATTTACGCATTTATAAGCCTCGAGTAAAGAATTGACCTTGCATCACTGCAGTTTTTGGGCTATATCGGCCTAGCCTAGTTCAGCTGCAGCGAACAAAGATATAGGCTACCGTGTAAGTTTTATTCAATCGTATTATGGGTTGGATTCATAATAGAAACCTGAAGTTAGGACCCCGCTGCCCTGTATTGAGTATCCAGACGAACGGCTAATCTTTTAACCGATGAACTATGACGTAGACCAAGCCAATAGTGGGCCTAACTGAATTTTGTTTACATTTGACGTTACAAACTCGAGATCAAAGGTGGGCAGTTGCGGCGCAACTTGCGGCGCAACATTTTTGGTTGTGCTTGCGCTTGCGGCGCAACTTTTTGAAAAGGGTTGCGCTTGCGCGTGCGGCGCAACTATTTCAGCAGAGTTGCGGTTGCGGTTGCGGCGCTACAAAAATTGTTGCGCGTGCCCACCACTGCTCGAGATGCCGCGTTGTTTTCGCTCACAACTCTCACTTGAAGTCAGTGAAAGAATGTGACTTCAAGTTTTGGACGAAAAGAAAACGGCTCAAATAAAAGTCCATGTTGTGATTTCACGGAATGATAGGAAAAATTGCGTGCACTCACTTACGCATTTCGCTACTTTTAAAAGCTTATATATAATATATATATATAATCTTTTTTCTGGGCCAATTTTGGACCTATTATATCAGCATTAAAAATATTTTAGACAGTTTCCATGATGAACATTCGTTTTACAAAGAAATCGTACCAGCAATTGGAACAATTAAATTTTTAGAAATTGTTCTGTAGGACACTCGGTAACTCAGAGGTTATGGTGGCGGATTCTGAGCAGTAAGGATCTGGTTCGCTACCGCCTGCTAGCTCCTGGGTTGGGTTGAGTTGGCTGTTTACCTCGCTATTGCTCGGTTGAAGATGATCCTTGGGGGCATACCCCTACATCGTGAGGAAATGAGCTTTTTGGCTGTTCTGTATGGAACAATTAACTTTGCTGTGTAATACTATCTGGGAGATTACTTCGAACACCCAACCCTCTTTCTATCAATTTTAATAACCATTGCTTGACATACGGGGCAGTGCAAAATCTTTGGGGCCCTAACGTGTGGGGCCCTGGGCGGTCGCCCGATCTGACCTCCCCTAAGGCCGCCTCTGACTGGGTGGTGCATAACCTCTGTCCAGGGGTCCGCAGAAGAATTAGTGATTGATATGTTATATTTGATAATTTTACATTTTAATATGACCCACTTTATATATTCCATTTATGGGACCACAGCGTTGCACCAGATAGTTTGAATTCAATGCTGGTCATCACCTCGAGTACAGGAGGGTTAACACGTAAAATATGCCTCTGGACGAAAACGTGTTATGCGTTCTTTGGTTGTTTAAATATATGACAGGTTGTATTAACTTTTATCCCATCGTAATGTCGTGGCTAGTAACACGTGTGTGTGTGTGTGTGTGTGTGTTATGTCTATCCCTAAATCCTCATGTATCGTCATTATTAAGCCACCTTTTTTATTAGTTAGGTTGAACTTTGTAAATAAGTCGGATTTTCTTGTGTGACTTACTTTTTTGAGATTAAACTAGGCTAGGTTAACGCAGGTTAACCTAACCGGACCCAACGTAGCCTAAAACAAATCAGAGGGCGTGTAAAGTATGAGGAAGCATAAAAGACGACTTGCTTGACTTCGAGATACTTTAATTGAAATCCAAACGCGTGAAATTTGAAAAAATAATCATTGTCTCCGGTAAAAAAGTTTCCTCTAAACTTTCTCATAGAAAGTGATTAAAGAAGCAAAAGTGATTAAAAATGTGAAACTATAAAATACATAACCTGTTCGACCTACTGAGTAAAAAATGGTCACGGACGAAGATTTACACAAATGTTCGACCAACTTGGACATTTATGACAATATAAATACACACTTCAGTCAACATATTTAGAATTAGAGGAATTATTATTATTATTATTATTATTATTATTATCATCATCATCATATATTCTGGTGTGTGAATATCTGCGTGTGACATCGTTATTATATTATAACGGTTTTATATAATGTTGCAATATACTTTTATTATATCATTATATTAAGTTGTATCCTTGCCTACGCAAAATTATGGTGTGAAAGCGAAATAAAATTACCCTACCCACCCACCCCATAATAGGGCCATAGCTGAATTTTTAGAATTGAGAACTAAGAATTACATAAAAATGTATATTTTATGATCCCTTTTCAAATTTAAAATTGTGTGTGTGTATATATAATATTATATATATAATATATATATATATATATATATATATGGGCCCTGCGAAGCTTCGAGATTCGATTTGATTTCGAATCGGGAGAGAGGATTCGATTTGATTCGTTAGCTTGGGCTCCGATTCGATATTTTCGAATCTCCATTAAGTCCGGTAAAGAACATCAGCGATGTTGTTTTGAAGAAGACTTCGTAAATAAACACTTTTCTTTTTACTTAGATTATAATTCAATCTATATCCTGAGACCAATCTCTCGCGCAATAACACTTTTATACTTTAATATCATTGTTCCTCCTCATGATCAAATACTTAATACATTTTTTTAGAAGGATTTACTTTGTCCTTTCTTCTCAGGAAGATTTAATTAATTTTATGCGTATTACTAATTGTGTGTAGAAACACTGTAATCTATATGTGATGTGTATAGTTGATTCGATTCGATTTGAATTGTTTGGGATGATTTGATTCGAAAAAAAAATTGCGATTCCCAGGGCCCTATTACAGTGTACTGTATAAATGCGCCTTAGTGATGTAGTGGTTATCATCGCTAACTACGAATCCACCGGCCCCGGGTTCGATTCCCGGAGACGGCAGGCGGCGCGCAGCTAACCCAGCTAGTTATCCTTCCATGCAATGAAAATTGGTAGATAAATGGGTACCCTGGGTAGCCTAGTGGTTAAGACTAGTGGTCTAGTACGGGCGAAGGCTTTGTAATTTCTGACCGCCCGTGGTGGATCGTGGTTCGGATTCCACGTTAAGCTGTAGGTCTAAAGTGGAGCAACAAGCTTGACCTTCGTCATAATGAACATTATTTTTGCCGGAAGCAAAACCAAGGTTTATATATATATATATGCAAATAACTGCAATGACCGCGCAGTATATAAATGAATAGAAACGACATAAGTATTAAGGAACGTTTCTGCACACGAGGAGGAGAGATAACGAAATAATGAAAAATGAGGCGAACCGCCTGGGAATCGAACCCAGGGCCTTCCAATTGCCGGTCGGACGCTCTACCATTATGCTACGGACCTCACTCAATCACAAATCGAAATTCTCCCAAATAGGGCAGAAACCAATGCCCTCAGAGAGCACCCTCGCAAATCGTGAATATGCGCAAATAACTGCAATGACCGCGCAGTATATAAATGATAGAAACGACATAAGTATTAAGGAACGTTTCTGCACACGAGGAGGAGAGATAACGAAATAATGAAAAATGAGGCGAACCGCCTGGGAATCGAACCCAGGGCCTTCCAATTGCCGGTCGGACGCTCTACCATTATGCTACGGACCTCACTCAATCACAAATCGAAATTCTCCCAAATAGGGCAGAAACCAATGCCCTCAGAGAGCACCCTCGCAAATCGTGAATATGCGCAAATAACTGCAATGACCGCGCAGTATATAAATGAATAGAAACGACATAAGTATTAAGGAACGTTTCTGCACACGAGGAGGAGAGATAACGAAATAATGAAAAATGAGGCGAACCGCCTGGGAATCGAACCCAGGGCCTTCCAATTGCCGGTCGGACGCTCTACCATTATGCTACGGACCTCACTCAATCACAAATCGAAATTCTCCCAAATAGGGCAGAAACCAATGCCCTCAGAGAGCACCCTCGCAAATCGTGAATATGCGCAAATAACTGCAATGACCGCGCAGTATATAAATGAATAGAAACGACATAAGTATTAAGGAACGTTTCTGCACACGAGGAGGAGAGATAACGAAATAATGAAAAATGAGGCGAACCGCCTGGGAATCGAACCCAGGGCCTTCCAATTGCCGGTCGGACGCTCTACCATTATGCTACGGACCTCACTCAATCACAAATCGAAATTCTCCCAAATAGGGCAGAAACCAATGCCCTCAGAGAGCACCCTCGCAAATCGTGAATATGCGCAAATAACTGCAATGACCGCGCAGTATATAAATGAATAGAAACGACATAAGTATTAAGGAACGTTTCTGCACACGAGGAGGAGAGATAACGAAATAATGAAAAATGAGGCGAACCGCCTGGGAATCGAACCCAGGGCCTTCCAATTGCCGGTCGGACGCTCTACCATTATGCTACGGACCTCACTCAATCACAAATCGAAATTCTCCCAAATAGGGCAGAAACCAATGCCCTCAGAGAGCACCCTCGCAAATCGTGAATATGCGCAAATAACTGCAATGACCGCGCAGTATATAAATGAATAGAAACGACATAAGTATTAAGGAACGTTTCTGCACACGAGGAGGAGAGATAACGAAATAATGAAAAATGAGGCGAACCGCCTGGGAATCGAACCCAGGGCCTTCCAATTGCCGGTCGGACGCTCTACCATTATGCAATTGGA
Organism: Bathynomus jamesi; assembly: GCA_023014485.1. Classification (NCBI taxonomy): domain Eukaryota; kingdom Metazoa; phylum Arthropoda; class Malacostraca; order Isopoda; family Cirolanidae; genus Bathynomus; species Bathynomus jamesi. The sequence goes on from JAJOZX010008287.1 coordinate 41,735, forward strand.
AGGCCCTGGGTTCGATTCCCAGGCGGTTCGCCTCATTTTTCATTATTTCGTTATCTCTCCTCCTCGTGTGCAGAAACGTTCCTTAATACTTATGTCGTTTCTATTCATTTATATACTGCGCGGTCATTGCAGTTATTTGCGCATATTCACGATTTGCGAGGGTGCTCTCTGAGGGCATTGGTTTCTGCCCTATTTGGGAGAATTTCGATTTGTGATTGAGTGAGGTCCGTAGCATAATGGTAGAGCGTCCGACCGGCAATTGGAAGGCCCTGGGTTCGATTCCCAGGCGGTTCGCCTCATTTTTCATTATTTCGTTATCTCTCCTCCTCGTGTGCAGAAACGTTCCTTAATACTTATGTCGTTTCTATTCATTTATATACTGCGCGGTCATTGCAGTTATTTGCGCATATTCACGATTTGCGAGGGTGCTCTCTGAGGGCATTGGTTTCTGCCCTATTTGGGAGAATTTCGATTTGTGATTGAGTGAGGTCCGTAGCATAATGGTAGAGCGTCCGACCGGCAATTGGAAGGCCCTGGGTTCGATTCCCAGGCGGTTCGCCTCATTTTCATTATTTCGTTATCTCTCCTCCTCGTGTGCAGAAACGTTCCTTAATACTTATGTCGTTTCTATTCATTTATATACTGCGCGGTCATTGCAGTTATTTGCGCATATTCACGATTTGCGAGGGTGCTCTCTGAGGGCATTGGTTTCTGCCCTATTTGGGAGAATTTCGATTTGTGATTGAGTGAGGTCCGTAGCATAATGGTAGAGCGTCCGACCGGCAATTGGAAGGCCCTGGGTTCGATTCCCAGGCGGTTCGCCTCATTTTTCATTATTTCGTTATCTCTCCTCCTCGTGTGCAGAAACGTTCCTTAATACTTATGTCGTTTCTATTCATATATATATATATATATATATACACACAACATATATATATATATACACACACACAGTGCGTTCGAAAACGCGTTAAACGCATAGGAAATTGAAAAACTACAATGTTTTCATTCGACCATAATTTAGTGATTTTATTACATAACCTTTTGATTTTACTGCGGAGAGACTTTTCGAACGCACTGTGTGTGTGTGTGTGTGTGTGTGTACATATATATACATATATATATATACAATTATACATACATACATATATATATATATATATATATATATATATATATATATATATATATATATTCTAATTAAATTAATTATTTGGGAGTTAAGATGCTTTATAACACTAATTTCCCCATGTTTATTTTATGATTTGATGAAAATGCTTCATCCCGTTCCAATTAAATATCTTTATTGATGTGTTTACAAACATTGGGGCGCCTTCGCATGCCTTTCGAACTAACTAGCTTGCCCTATGTCACTTGGCATGCATATAAAAGAGAGTTTTTAAATTTCAGGAATTTTTGTTCTGTATGACGTCATCGGAACAAAGCCGATATAAATTTGTATGTTTAGTGTTTGGTTCAATCATTCTTCATCAATTCCTCAAAAATAAAAAAGTTACCATCGAGTTATATATAGACCGGGTGGCCCAAAAAAAACTATTGCCCTGATTTTGAACAATATAATTTTACCTTTACCAAATGTTATTTGTACAGTCAATATATGTGTCCTGTATAGAACTTCATGGTCTATTTCGTGGTGAAGTTGGATTTTTGCTAACTGTAACCATTATTTTGTAATTCGTTGTTATACAGACACGGGTAGAAAAACTTTGTTTCTATACAGTTACCTAATTGAGTCCAAGACTATGCGGAATGTGCCCTCCTCCATTATCAATGCACGCTTGCAACCTTGACTTCTCCCTTATCGACGGCAGTACCACACCAAGAATTTTTTCTTGGTAATAAGCAGCAGTGATTTTGGCATTTTGATCAACAAAAACAATTCCTGACTTTCCTAACTTTGAAATAAAGATGGGAACAATGACTTTTTGAGAAAAATGCGGACGTTCCCTGCAAAGTCGATCTAGACTGATAGATTTTTTGTCCTGTCTTCCATAAACTCGGTCATTTTGTGTGTTTATTGTTGAAGCAACCGTAAAGGTCTTCTCGTCACTGAACCATATTTTCGACACTTCTCTGTCTGGGAATCGACCTAACAGAGCACGACATTTTTCAACTCTTGCTTGTTTATTTGATGCAGAGAGCTTATGAACTTCGACTCTTTTAAAACATTTAAGACCCAGATCATCTTTTACTATACGACGACCACTAGAGCGAGAAATACCAGTAGTTTTTTAAATTTCTCTAACGGACTTGTGGGTGTTGGGTCGTTCTTCTTGACTGCTTATCATGGATGAAACCATGTCAATATTTTCCTCAGTACGTGATATTTTTGGCCTTCCACTGCCTTCTTTTCGTTTGGTCGACCCTATGATATCGATTTTCTTTGAGATAGTGAAGTCCAGGTATCGTCCATCGTATTTGGAAACTCTTTCTTCATTCGTTTTGCACCCCAGTGTTTCTCCTTACGCAGGTTCAATATCAATGCTTCATCTTCCAAAAAGTATTTCATTATGTTATAACTTGTTCACCAACTATAGCAGAATGATGGTTTGAAATGAAAAAGGAAATAAATTAATTATTTTGCGTAAAAATTAGGAAAATTAATTATTTATGGAGAAACTGACTGTCATCTGAAAGTATCAGTTGCTGACTGACCGCCTTTCAATTGAGCACCATATTCTGATACCTCCCTCCAGTTGTGAGCCTGTACCTCTGCTCCTGGGACGTTGAATCTAGATTCAAAGCCAGCGTTTGAAAGAGTAAAAGTATGGGTACAACATACGGCCTCAGCAGTAAGATCAATGTAGAGGGTGAGCCACAATATTTTTTCAAAAGTTGGGTAATTTTTTTTTGGCCCACCCTGTATATATAACTTTTTTTTCCATAAATGCTGAAGGAGGTCGAACATTTGTGTACATTTTTGTCCGTGCCCATTTTTTACCCAGTAGGTCGAACAGGTTATATACATTAAGCGGAAGAAAAATCGGCCCACTTGGAATATCGCGAATAGCAAAAAAGTGGGCAAGCTTCTGTTTATAGAAGTTTTAAAGTCCGAAAATATAGTCTATGAGGCAATCAAATAACGATACAAAACAACGTCAGCTGCGAACACACTAGCTGTAATGAATTTTCGACTTCTTTTAATGACTTTTTTAAGAATTCGACAGCTTGACATTCAGTTGCTCTTAGACAGCTAGTGCCACTTTTTTCTTCCACTAGTGGGAGTAGGCATTTGCGTTTAGTAACATAGACGTCTAATTCTTTTGTGTTTCAGAATTGGCCATTTACAGTGGATTTGAGTGCAGTGAACGTCGCAAGAGTCGTCGCCCTAATTAAAGATGGTCGGAGCCAGCGTTACGTTGCCGATGAGCTAGGAATTCCAAGAACAACGGTTCGACGTGTCAACCAACGTTGTGGAGACAGGACAGTACACCCGAAGACCAGGATCTGGAAGATTGCGCTGCACACTCTGCCCGTGACGATCGTTTCATCGTCTTGAGTGTTTTGCGAGATCGTCGCTTGACTGCCAAAAACGTCGGCAATGAGCTGGAAAGGTCTCGAGAAGTCAGTGTATCGGAGCGAACCGTTGGAAGGAGATTTATGGAAAGTGGCTTACATGCTAGATGTCCAGGAATGAGCCCGGAATTGCCCCCACACCACCGCAATGCTCGTCTTGCTTTCGCTCGTGAGCATGTCAATTGGACTATGGTCCAATGAGGACGAGTATAGTTCACGGACGAATCAAGATTTAATCTTCGAACATCCGATGGACGGGAAAGAGTGTAGAGAAGAACAGGAGAAAGATTCGCTGCGTGCACTTTTACGGAGAGGGTTGCTTTTGGAGGAGTCCAATTGGCATGCTCACGAGCGAAAGCAAGACGAGCATTGCGGTGGTGTGGGAGCAAGTTCGGGCCCATTCCTGGACGTCTAGCATGTAAGCCACTTTCCATAAGTCTCCTTCTAACGATTCGCTCCGATACACTGACGTCTCGAGACCTTTCCAGCTCATTGCGGACGTTTGTGCCAGTCAAGCGACGATCTCGCAAAACACTCAAGACGATGAAACGATCGTCACGGGCAGATGTGCAGCGCAATCTTCCAGATCCTGGTCTTCGGGTGTACTGTCCTGTCTCCACATAACGTTGGTAGACACGTCGAACCGTTGTTCTTGAAATTCCTAGAGCATCGGCGACGTAACGCTGGCTCTGACAATCTTCAATTAGGGCGACGACTCTTGCGACGTTCGCTGCATTCAAATCCATTGTAAATGTCCAATTCTGAAACCCAAAAGAATTAGACGTCTATGTTACTAAAGGCAAATGCCTACTCCCACTAGTGGAAGAAAAAAGTGGCACTAGCTGTCTAAGAGCAAGTGAATGTCAGGCTGTTGAATGCTTAAAAGAAGTCGAAAATTCATTACAGCTAGTGTGTTCGCAGCTGACGTTGTTTTGTTTCGTTATTTGGTTGCCTCATAGACTATATTTTCGAACTTTATATCTTTTATAAACAGAAGCTTGCCCACTTTTTTGCTTTTCGCGATATTCCAAGTGGGCCTGTTTTTCTACCGCTCAGTGTATTTTATATTTTCATATTTTTAATCGCTTTCGCTCGTGTTAAGGTATGGTTGGGGGTTCTATGGAAAAGTTTAGAGAAAGCGCTTTTTTACCGTATATGTACTGTACAATGATTAATTATCACTGAACAACCAATTTTTATTTTTATTCTGTCTCAGCAACAAACAAAGCTGGTTTATATGAAGTCGACGCTGCTGATTTCGAAAATGTTATTCATTTTGGCGTATCACGCATAGTGTCCATGAACTCTTAAAAAATAGACAATTATTGTATATTGTATATAATATGTATAATACTGTGTATTGGATATAATTAATTAAATATTATTCAAAATATTAAAAAAAATATTAACATCACACATACTATACACATACAATCCACACGATGTAATAAGCCAAACATCACAGCACATTACAGACCAACACACCGTATCACGCATAGTTTAGTCACAAGCAACTTTTACTACAAAAATTTAATATTTTTTCAAAACATAAAAATGGAAATTTCTCAAAAACTATACGTGATAGGAAAATAATAAGACCATTTTTATAATCAGCGTTAAAAACTCTATAATAATGACAAAACTTTTCCTGGGATAAAATCATTGTTGAACAGTGATTTCTTCGAATTTCACCCGAGTTAGGATTTTAATTAAAAAACTCGAAGTCAAGTCGTCCTTTATGCTACCTCAGTTCTTACGTACCCACCGATTTGTTTTACGTTAGGTTGGCTTAACCAAACGTAGTGTAACCTAACCTCAAAAAAGTAGGTGATACAAGAAGATCCGACTAACTTAACAAAATCCAACCTAATTGGTAAAAAAGGTGGCTTACTATTGTCGCTACTTGGGGATCTAGGTATTTATAAAATACGAGTTTTTCTCGCACTGAGTATAATCGTCTGGTATTAGCAAGAACGACAGTGCCACACATGGCCCTCAAAGGTTAAATGTTAGGGTCTGCTTCAATAAAATTCTCTATTTGTTTACAGTTGAAATGGAAATGACTATTTTTACATTAATCTAATAATTTTACTTGCAATAAATATGAGCAAGTGTGTGTGTGTGTGTGTGTGTGTGTGTGTGTGTGATATATAGGTTAACAAAGACCCTAAGATCCACCCTAGGCTAGCCCAAGAAAGAAGTTGAGAGAAAAAAAAAGAAACCAGTTTAAAATAAAGAATACTGAAAACTGATACCATGCTTGCACTTATAGACGTGTAAAGCTTTCACACAGTAATAATTGTAATAGTAAAGCATCGAATAGACAAGGTTCTCCCTCCTCTGACAGAAAATAGTTGTGAAAGAAATTTTATCGGAAAGTAGGAAAAACTATAATTAATAGAAAAGCTTTAGAGTCCATTCACACCCTGGGCATACATACTCTCGTGTTCCCAGTCAAGCACTAGAAGACAGTGGAAAATAAAGGATAGCACGAAACACTAAACTAATTAATCTAATTTACATGCATTTTTTAAAGGAATTATTTATTTATTTATTTCTTTCTTTCTTTTATACAAGAAGTCATCATTTCATTGTTTCATCATTTCTCCAATGAATAACAATGCCATCGTTCTGAGAGACTTACTTTTACAAATTAATTAATTACATTACTCTCTTTCGCACTGGAATTACTAAGATAAGGGAGCACTGATCCAGAGGCACCTTCAGCTGGTCAGCGCACCCCAATTTAAGAACCCCCACGAAAGTGTACATCAAGTGTATGATTTTTCCCCGTTCTTTAGAGAGATTTATCATAACTCAATTTATATTGCGTCCTTCGCATAATAATTACTGAGATAAGGAAGCACTGATCCGGAAGCACCTCCCCCTGGCCAACACCCATCATTTTAAGAATTTCCTCGACAGTGTACATATGCAAAATGTTTTCTTGTTTTCGAAATTCTGTTACGTGCTATTTAAAACTAAAATTTTATTGTAGCTAAGTAGCTTCCCTGAAGATCAATGTCTTTTCGAAGGTTTTGACTCCCGAACGTTCTCACATTGACACCACTCAGTGCTCTGTACCCAGACTAGACCACTGCCTCCTACTAGATTTACGGCTGAAGGGATATCACTGCTTCTCTCCGTATGCATAAACACTATGCGCCTAAAGAGTAGCCATTCCCATCAACTTTCCGTTTCTACCATTGCGGTATCATTTGAAAATTCCCAGTGCTCTTCAATCAGACCGATCAGCAGCACCTACTTCATTTACTACAAAAAGACAGTCGGGCTACTACCTATACTAAATAAAAACAGCCCTGATTTTACTCGCCCTTGAATTGATGCAGATTGATTCTACTAAAATATATATCCAACTTGCGCATATTCTCTTTCGTCTTACTTTGTTTTTTAAACAAAATTCACCATCCATATGCCTTGCAATGGATGAGCCCATCAAAACAATTTCGTTTTCGTTACCTGTAGTTTCCATTAAACTAAATAGATTTTGATAATCCAACTGAAAACTCGACGATGCCTTAGGCTTAGCCCCGTTTCGAACCAAAGTAAAATTGTTATAGATTGAAGTTCGCTGGTAATTTTAGCTTCCTTCGTTAAAATCACACAATATTTTACTTTAAAATATTAAACATGACTGTGGATGGAAAAGATATTTTGTAAATGCACGAAGTCTCAATAAACAATCCCGAAATATCTTTCAAAATTTATAAATAATATGTAAAATCAAGCAAGAGCTTCAAGCTTCATGCACGTCTTCATAGGAGAGAGAGTGAGAAAGAGAATTTTGTTTCGCTGTACCCTGTTTATAGTTTCATCGACTTGTTGACTTCTACAATCTACAATGTGAAAAAAATGGCCTTTGAGAAAAAACAATGTTTTAACATTTGTCGCTATAAAGACATTTTTTGGACATTAACCTCAGCATAGAAAAAAATATTCATGACATTCGTTTGAAAATACACTTAATACATATTCAAGATTAAAGCCATGCTATTTCAGTCACCTTTTAGTCATTAAATTTTTGCTGCTTAGAAATCAAAAGACTTTTTTCAGCTTTTCAGCTTTTGAGAAGTTAAAATCTAATTTTTGAATGTTAATTAGAAATGAATTGGGAAAAGTTTGTAATTAATTAATCTTTTGTCCGATAGTTTATTAAAAAGGATTTCACTTGACGTTTGTATCGAGTAATTTTCTTTTCAGCCTGTAAGTATTCTTAAAAGAAATTACTTAAATCCAGGGAGATACAGAGATCCAGGGGGATACGGAGCTCCAAAAGTATACAGAGATCTAGGGAGAACAGAGATCCAGGAAATAGAGATACGAGTGTACAGATATGAAGATAGAGTGAGTGTGATGTGAAAGTGGGCCTGACAGCTAGACATGCTCTGTTATGATTAGGTCAAAATATTGAACACGGTCCTGTGAAGGTAAGGTAGGTTATGCCTATTTAGTTACGCTAGGTTAGATTAAGTTAAATGTTAGCTACTCCAAATTATAAACGAGTCAGAAACACCCAAACGCTCCATGTGGATTAGGTTTGGTATAAAACAGGTTAAGTCTAGATGGTCATTGGGACGGTCGTTCTAACGTCACCAAACGGGAAGGAAATAATTCCCTTTTTAAGGAGAACCTAATAGGGACAAATAAATTACACGAAACTACTTCGTCACTGCGCCGCCCCTTCACATTTTTCCTATTGGCTTGGGACAGTCTTTGGATGGCTTATGCAGTATAAAAGCAAACTTTATTAGGTCTTCATTCTATAATTAAGCATTTCTTTTCTGGCCAGTTGTTTACGTCAAAGGAAGTATAAAAGAGTAACTGACTTAGAATAATATTATTTTAAGAATGAATTTACGAGGTCTTCCTCACTATATTATACGGCTATTCACTTAAAAAGGAGCTAATTTTAATAAGAGAAAAAAAATCAACCACTTAACTTTTCAACACTTAAGCACTTACTTCGAAATTTATTTCCTAAACCTTCAGCCACCTTCCAATAATAAAATAAATTGTGCCTCAGTTCACATCTCTTTTGGGTTCAGTTTAAAGTAAGAAAGTTACCCCTTAATTTACCCCGTAATTTACGTCATGTTCTCGATGCACCGTGATGCCTCCAAATCGTTGGCAAGAGCCTAACCAAGGACTGAGAAATAGGGAAGGGGTGCAGTGATGAGCCCGCTGCATGTAATGTATTTGGCTCATTCCTGTCCTCCTTTCAAAGGGGCTTATCTCCCTTCTCAATGATCCATCGTGGTTAAAGTACGGTAAACGGAACAGCCAACCATCTATTGTGAACGGATGGAAATACTTGACACTCTTTTGACTTAACTTAACCCAACCTATAGGTTAACTTGATCTAACCTTACTTAACCTCTTTTGGACCACTGGGTCGAATATGTACCGTTTCCCATACACGCACTCATAACTTAACCCTACAAAAACTTCGGTCGTTAAGAGGTTAGCTTAACTTGCCCTAACTTAACCCGCAGAACCTGCCCATAATTTGGTAATACGCTGTGTAGTTGTAGAACTTTTAATCTACATCGACTAACTGACCAGATGCTTAAGGGGTGACATTGGCACTTCGTAAAAAAAAAGGTTTTCTGCATTTTGCGCAAAAAGAAAGAGTTTCATGAAAAAAAGCATTCTTATCATTTTTAATCGATGGAATTTTGCCTATCTACCTAAAATCTGTTGTTTTTCTGCTCACAAATGTTACAGCATAACTCATAGGTTAAGGAAGATGAGAAAAAAAGTGTTTAGACAAAAATAGGTAAAATTCCGTAGATTAAAAATGATAAGAGTGCTTTTTTTCCATGAAACTGTTTTCTTTTTGCACAAAATGTATAAAACCAGTTGTTTTTAAGGAGTGCCAATGTCACCCCTTGACCCAAAGTAACCCCATATTACGATGTGTGATAACTTAGATTAAACTATACACTAACAGTGAATTGTCCTTGTATGCAAATTCGTGTCTACAACTCTAAAAATATTCATTTACGCCACAACTTCTTTTGATCTATTTATCAAAGCTGATGATAATTGGGAGATTTCATGATAAGAAAAGTTAAAGAATGTCTGTGTGAACAGTGTGTCGTTGTGTAACGAGCTATCATACAGTGGTTGGTGGAATACACACACACACACATCTTCGCACAAGCGAGGTACCGCCGTTTTAAATCCTTATATTTACAGTAAAAAACTAATTAACCCAATCTAACCTAAACTGACCTAACCTAGCGTGACGAGTCAATATATTTCTTTTTTTTTTCTAAATAAGTAAGTGCAAGCAAATACTTTTAATGTTCCGAGGTACTAAGAAGTTATAATACTCTGCAAAGAAAATTGACTCACTACAGCTACGAATTATCACACACTTGACCTCACTTATGCTAAGTTACACACACACACACACACACACACACGCACATGTGCGCATTTCTTTATAAGCAAAGTACCAACTTTTTAAAATATACATATCTAAAAAACAACAGTAATTAACCTAACCTAACCTTAATGCCATCGAACTGAGAAGGGAGGCAAAAGTGTTTTCGGACGCAGTTGAGGGCTTGGAAGTGGCTTATGTTAAGTCATTAAATAGTGAGGTACTCGCTAACCTAACGTAACCTAAGCTAATCAGGACTAACATATTTTTCTCCGATAGGAAAAATGTTTCTGGAATTATATAATTTTTTTAATTTAATGAGGTACCAGAAGTATTAGCTCAAAAAAAAATTAGTCCTCTCCATATGTGAATTATCACACACTCGAACTCATGCCCAGTTGCCTACTCACGCGCCGCGCGTGCACGCACAGTAATGGATCTTTACGTGTGTGTGTGTGCGTGTGTGCAATTTAATTATACCCAGCAGAGCAGATTTTTTTTCTAATGAGTAGGACCAAAAGCAGTATATAAAAATGTAATTGAATCTTTATAGCAAAAATTCTCTCATTTTCAATGTTTACAATGCAACCAAGCATTCACCCAATTTAGAGGTATATGATGCCCAGCCGCATCATAAGGAAAATTATATATCTTTATATAAGCTCAGCACGTTCGTTTGATTACATTACGGATAAACAGAGCTTGCATTGTCTTACCGCATATCCTGAAAAGAGAGAGAGAGAGAGAGAGAGAGACCGGTTTTTGTAAGTGTAATAGCTCTACGTATAGAGTTACGTATAGTCTAATTATTGCTTCAAGAGTTCTTTACATCAACAAGATTCTGTTGTATATCAGGAAGAAATTTCCCTATAAACTCGAATATACAGTCTATATCTGCCATTTGCATTGTCTCTAAACTGTAAACGAGTTCATATCCACGGTATTTTGCATAATATATAAAGTATATTGTACGCAAATATATAGAAGGTAATGCGAAATAAAATTAACTTTTACTCACTTTTAGACAGTATTTACGACCTCTTCATAAACCATAAGGGAAGTCGATCTATACAAAACCCCATACAAAAATTTTTATTAAGTACAAGCGGAGATTAAAGCAAATGTAGGACTTGAATAGTAAAAAGTCCGCTCAGCCAATAAATACAAATGGGTTTAGCCTTTCTCTATTATATACTTTTTATACCCTAAAATTTCTACTTAGTACAGATGGCACGAATTCTATTACCCATTTACCGATATATATATATATATATATATATTATATATATATATATATATAAGGTTTTTGCGCGACTTTATTCTATCTGAAACAGGTTTCAGAAAATGTGATATGAAACGGATAACAAAGTACAATTGCTAAATTTTGCCTCGTTAAAAGCCTAAAGTTTTAATGTAAAAATGATTGAAAGTGAGAAATAAATTTATATATAGAAGTATGAACGTCTCAGTTTTCTTCATACAAATTTAAAAGAATAAAAGTTAAATTATAATTTTCCTTCACATTTTCAATAATTTCTAAGTCAAATATGAAGTTATATGCATTATCATCATTGTGAAATGCGTCAGCCAAATAAAAGATTCATTTCGGAGGGAACCTAGCTAATAATAATAATAATAATAGTAAATAGTAATAGTAATGATGATGATGTATTTTCGTTGTCTGACGGGTGAAAAAGATGATATGGAAAAATGGTGTACGATAATTTCTGAAACCATATGATCATCGCCGATATTTACGTGCAAAAATGGCGCATATGGAATTTTTAGAAAAATTGAGATACGCCTCATTTACTCGGATGTTGAGTATCCGTTGCATCACATCCAAAACTGTCTTAACGTTAGCATCCAAAGCGAAAGTATTTCAGTTGTATATAACGTATAGAAACGTTGAAGACTTCCATTAAAAGTCACTAAATTCCGATTAAACCACTATATCTTATCACCAAAAAGCATACAGCCATAAACTGAATGATAGATAAGAAACAATCCTCCAGGCCGCTAGAGGGCCCTGAATGATATTTTAACGCATTTTTTTAAATGTTGCGCATTTATAATGCGTTTTTGAAATATCTAATAAAAAACCAGACCACTTCAACCATTGCGTTATTTAGGCGCAATAGTGAATAATTAAACTACATGAACAAAAGTTCTTTGTGTAAAATATTTATGATGGTAAAATTTGCGAACTGTAAAAAAAAAACTAAACTTTTCTTTTTTCTGCATTAAACAAAAAAAAAAAATCTGGTTAAACTTAAACTGTACGAAAAAAAAAGGCCTAAAGTTTTAAAAATATTTTCGAAATCTTTTTATTTTTCTCGCCCCTGCCACCACTTTAAAACAAGCCAAGATGAACATTATTTTAAGAAAGAAGAAAGTCAAATAAATTTAAGCCACAAACGTTTTTGAAGTTATTAAAAAACTTACATTTTTCATTTTCTACAATCGTATTATTTCTCGTTTTTGTGATTCGCTACTTTCTCTTTTTTACTTAATCGGCTCTCTTAATCCATTAGTGCCCATTGGTAGAATTTCCTACCGATAAAATTGTTTGTCATTATTGCGTAACTTTTTCTTATATTCACGTGATCTTCGGTATGAGTCATTGACATGACGCAATCTTTTAGAAAAAAGATTGCGTCATATCAATGACTCGTACCGAAGATCACGTGAATACAAGAAAAAGTGATAAAATGACAATTTTAGTGGTAGGAAATTCTACCAATGGGCACTAATGGGTTAATACTGACGATTTTTTCATTGTTCGTCTGACAAAGACCTGAGAAACATCGTATATATGAAATAGACCATTATATTATTATTATTATTATTATTATTGTTATTATTATTATTATTATTATTACACTGGGCAACACGTATTTTATTGAATGATATCTGACACTTGATTCTAGGTAATTTGGGTGCGCTGAATACGAATTTCAACTCGGTTTGGCTCTATCAGGTCCTGATTCTTGTCGACAGCCTATGTGCCATTTTCCAGATTTTTCAAATTAGGACTAAAAAATTAAGTCATGTGTTAAATTTTTTTTTCAAGTTTCATGAATACAAGCAGTTCAAACTACAGTAAAATTACATTATAACGATAGAAATGACTTAAAATAAAAAAACAAACAGATATGAAGCTTTCACTGTGGCAAAAATTTTCTTTTGTAAGACTTTCTAGCGTATTTGCTTGTTGATGGCAGGTCTCTTTTCAAGCACCAGCAGTAATCAGCCATCATGTGGGAATCCCAGCGGCCTTGGTACCGTTCCTCCATAATTTTGATATCTTGGTGGAATCTCTCCCCTTGTTCGTCACTTACATCACCTAAATTACTTGGAAATTGGTCAAGATGGCTATTCAAAAAATGCATTTTTATGCTCATATTGCAACCTAACTCTTTGTAGTCCCTTAAAAGTTTTTTTACGATTTCTTCGTAGTTATCTGCCCTATAATTGCCTAAAAAGTTTTCTATCAAGTCCACGAATGAGAACCAGCCATTTTTTTCGCGTTCATTCATGACATTAGGAAAATTGCTGTCTTTAATCATTGTTCTTATTTGTGGACCGTCGAAAATTCCCGCCTTGATTTTTTCATAACTTAAACTTGGAAATTTTGAAGTTATGTATTTGAAACACTCGCCGTTCGTATCTAAAGCTTTTACATATTGTTTAATGAGGCCTAGTTTTATATGCAGAGGAGGAAATATGATTTTATCTCTGCTCACTAAAGGTGGATTAATTACGTTTTTTTCTCCGACAGTAAGTGATGTTCGTGCTGGCCAGATTTGTTTGAAATAATGTTCTTCCTTGGCTCTGCTGTCCCATAAGCAAAGGAAGCAGGGATATTTAGTATACCCTCCTTGTTGTCCTAGCAGAAAATTAACCATTTTTAAGTCAACACATATGATCCACTCGTGCTCCCTATATTTGATAAGATTTAAAACCTTTTCTATATGTTCATACTTTTCTTTTAATTTTGTTGAGTGCCCAATCGGTATCGAGCCGTATAGATTGCCATTATGCAACAACACACACTTAAGACTTCTTTTCGAACTGTCTAAAAACAAGCGCCAATCATTTGCATCGTAAGACTCAACCCCCATCTTCTTTAACAAACCAACTATGTCGCAGCAATATACTAAACTATCCTCTGTTCTAAAAATTTAACAAGTTCTTCTTCTCTTTTTCTGTAAAATGAAATGTATGTGTTTGAAGTAAGCAAGTTTTTCTCTTTAAGTCTTGAAGCTAAAATTTCCGCAGCCTTTTTGGCAAATTTAGATCCCTTACAAGATCATTCAACTCGGCCTGGTTAAACTTTTGCGGATCGTTTTGACTTTCAAATACGCTGGGGTCAAAATCGGTGTCTGACTCCTCAAAGTGCATAACAATATTTTCAGGAACATCTTCAACTAATTCTTGAGTTGGCAGACCCTTAAATTTTGGAATGGGGATCTCATTTGAATGTAGCACAGGTCGTATCGCGGTGTCGAAATTTGGGTACTCGATACAATGTTTATTTTTCTTAGTGAAGCCCGAAGTCTTGACAAAGCAAAGGTAGCAATCGGTCTCGTGGTTAGTAGGCTCTCGCCACACCTGATATGGAAAAAAAATTGTAAAGCGTTAACAAAAGCGACGAGAGACTTGTTTTTATGAATTTTATCAAAAGTTATCACCCAAACATTTAACATTTCTATGTGTTTCAACCTTATGCAATATTTGAGATTCTTATAAACATTTTCTGTAAATTTTTGTTTATGTACCTAAGTTACAATTACATTTAGGTAAGTTACAGTATACTAGTGATTAAATTACGTAGTTTTATGAAATCATAAACTTACCATCGGAACTCCAAAAGGTATTTTTGAATCCGAACCCTTCGTCCAATGTCGCAGTCTTTCAATGCATATAGTGCAGGCTTTATGTGGAGCCCACGATTTATCTTGGTCCCCCAGTTTTATGCCAAAATAAGCTAAGTAAGCTCTTTTTACGAAGTCAGTTATATTTGCTCGTTGATGTGGAAGTGTAAAATTTCCACATATATAACAGAAGGAATCAGGGTTGTTTTTGCATTTGAACTTTCTAGTGCTTGATGACATATTGCTTGATTGTTCTGCCAATTTGTAAAGGTATTTAAAGCCCTTATTCATATAAATTTAAGAAAATCTGAAATATAAACACAAAAATTAGTTTAAATAGGTACTTATTATGAAATAGGTACTTACAATCTATGAAATTAAACTAGAAACACGGATGAGTAGGTACAATATAAATTACGTCTAATTAAATCAACTATATTAAATCACGATGACAAAATTACTCACTAAATCATATGCCAATTCAAAATTATGTTAATGCCCAAACTTAATTAACTAACTCAACTGACTGACTGACTGACTGACTGATTGAATTGACTGATTAACTCTGGAAACGAGTCGCTTTTATATATTTTAGTTGTCCCTCTAGAATACTCTACAGAGAACAGGAACGCTCGAGAAAATTTTAGAATTCTATGATATTTTTAGCTTAATTTACTAATATTAAAATGGGTTAAAAATGACAAAATTAAAAATATTTTTAGGGTGTTACATATAAAAATATACATAATACAACAATACCATAACAATAGGTACAAATACCTAGATAAAAACCTAGTTGCATAATGTGTAACTGCAAAAAGACTTAGCGAGTATTGAGAAAAAAACCTTTTTATGAATACGACGAAAGAGGAGGGGTGTTGAGCAAAATCAGGACCTGATAGAGCAAAACCGAGTAAAACTTCGTGCTCAGCGCACCCAAATTACCTAGAACTAACTGTCAAATCTAATTCAATAGACAAAAAGTTGAAATTTGTTCCCCAGTGTTATTATTATTATCGTACGATATTCATCCTAGATTTGATTGTGCATGTAAGATTTACGTGTCATATCTCAGTGGGTAACTCTGTTTCCCGACAAGCGAAGTAAAGAGACTGATGTCCGGGCTTCGAGTCCTGATGATGCTGGTAATAATAATAATTCAGGGATTAGCGCAATGGGCCTCATTTATTGGCCTGAGCACTGTGCCAATTTCTGAAATTCCTCAATGATTATTATTATCATTATAAGTGGATTAAAATAGACTTTGTTCAATAGAGATAACCTATGAAAATTAATTAACTTCACAGTCATATCATTTGCATTTAACACGTCTACACCAAAGTCTAATTAGAGATCAAATCCTCTTGAAAATAGACTTTGAAATGTAATTCCAGCAACTGTATTAAAGTTCTTCAAAAACTTTGGAAGCGATTATATGGAAACTTATTTGACAACGAACAGTGAGAGTAGCTGAACAGAGGAAAATAAAAGCTGAAAATACTTAAAAGAAATATAAAAAGTGAGATAAAGCTTGCATTCAGCGCAATATTTGGCCAAACACAAATATATATAGTGTGTCCCATAAGTCCGGTCTCATTGGAAAATTTATTTTAAATTAAATTTACAAAAGTAATACGTTAGAACTAAAACAAATGTTCAAATTGATGTCTTGTTTCGAGACCTTTTTTTTTTTGCCTGAGAAAAAGGCCTCCGGAGGGCTTTTCCTCACGAGTGTAACTCACTTCCATATTAGCCATTGTGTTATTCTACCTGCAACAAAAAAAGGTCCCGAAACAAAACATCAATTTGAACATTTGTTTCAGTTCTAATGTATTACTTTTGTAAATTTAATTTAAAATAAATTTTCCAATGAGACCGGACTTATGGGACACCATATATATATATATATATATATACCGTTGAAAGAAGGGGAAATGTCTGAAGGTCAGTATATGCCAAGGATATCGAGCATTTTAAAATACTTTTGAAACCTTTTAGCACGAGGTGCTCGGGTGAGTGAGAGATGAAAAACATTGTGTATAAGGCGCTAGTTGGTGCGCAGAGATGCTCTGTATAAATGGATAAAAGTGTAGGTGGTTTGGATGGTCTGTGTTTATGCGTAGAACTTTTGTACGAATAATTGGTGAAATACTGTAATATGCGTACGAAAGGAAAGCGAGTGAGTGTAATCATGGAAGGTGTAGTGTGTGTGTGTAAGAGAGAGAGAGAGAGAGAGAGAGACGAAATATCTAAACCCGGAGTTTCTAGCCATTTTACGAGTAGATCGATGTATGATACCACCATCTGTTGGAAAAGTTGCGGGTTATTCATCTACAACTGTTGTTGCTTTTTAAATGCATTATCATTAAAGTACTTATGGATTAACAAGCTGCGTATTAAAACACTCTTCCATACCACCTAAAAGAACTCCGCGTGCCACAGACAAGTAAACATTGAAACGCATAAAACTACATAGGATTGCGCTACTGTAAAATAGTGGTTCACAAAGTAGGGTGCGTGGCCGCGACGGGGTACGCGCGATGCCTCACAAAAGGGGCGCGCGAAGCGTTACTGAATTCCTAATAAGTTGTTTATTTCAAATGGAACAGAAAAAGTATTGACACGCGGATAGAATTATACTTCTTATTTCAAAGGAGCAGTTCTGGTCCCCACCACTACTTGAGCTCGCCACTCACGCGGCTTTTCTCGTAACAACAGGGTGAGGAGGTGCGTCATTTTTTATCTGAAAAAGTTTGCAGACCACCGCTGTAAAGAATTAAAACTCTAATTTCGTGGAAAGTTGTAATCGGTTCAAAAAGTCTTGTAATGAAACTCCATGTTACTAAATGTACATCAAGAAAGAGTCATTTAAACAGTTGCCTAACTCTAATACTGGTAAATAGATAAATTAAAACTAAATGGAAGGCAGGAAGTAGGGGCCAAGGGTGAGCGCCCGCAAAAATGCGGCCTCCCTCCCATAGATGGAGAAGTAGAGAGCCAAAATCAAGGTCTAGAACGATGACATTTTGATTTTCTTTTTTAATTTTGAAAAGATTGTGTAGTGCGTAAAATGCACGTACGTATAGTGAAGAATAGAGGAAGAAGCGTGTGCTTGAGAACATGCTGGACTGCTCACAGGGTAGATGACACACGGAAAAAGATCAGCTGAGGAGGACAGTGACAGGAGAAAAGGGAGTTCCAGTACTCCCTGTCTCCTGTCTTACTTCCCTGGTCGATTGGTGTGTACAGTCTGAGGTGTGACAGGCGAAAATTGCGTAAAAATTTAGAAAAGGAGGCTTAATTTCATATTTATTTCGTGAGGACTGAAAAAAAGTCGTTTTTACTTAGATTTTAAAATGTTTTGTAATGGAACTGAACCTGTCAGTCAATGTCACTTCAGAGAATATGGCATTCAGATGCGTCCATTAAAAAAGTATTTGGCAGGAGACGTATCAAATCAAGATCGAAATATGGAAAGAAAAAATTAAAGGTATAAATTTTATTTTATTTGATGGGTTTTCATATGATTTCGTACGATTTGTTTTAATATGATTTGATATGATGTGATGCGTTTTATATACTCTGATTTAATTTGATTAGTTTTAGAATTATTTGATTTAATATTATTTCATTTCATTTTATCTGTTTTAATATCGATTTAATATGATTTCATTTCATTTTATCTGTTTTAATATCGATTTAATATGATTTCATTTAATTTTATTTTATTTAATTTTATTTTGTATAATGTTATTTGATTTGATAAATTTTATTTGATTGATTTGATTTGATGTAACGTTGGAGAATCATTTCATTTAATATCTGGTATAAAAACCTAATTAATCATTATAAACCCATACATTGATTATAGGATTTACTTTAAAATGTAACCAGACTTCGACATTTCGAAAGAATCAAAATTAAACCTCCGTTCTTTTTTGTGAGGTTTAAAATTCGAGGTTTTTTTACGGGAGATCAATTAAGAAGAACCACGTCACATACACCGAAAAATATTTTCATTTTTTCAGTACTAAAGTTTTCAATGAGAAATTCTTTCATTTGAACTTGAAATTTGGGATTCGTTTTGGGGTTAATTCGACTTTACATTTCGCCATGACGACTGTTCGCTAATGAAGTTTAATCTGGGTTATTTGTTAGGATTTTGTGATTGTTTCTCATTTTGTATTTGTTGCGGAAGTTGTTAAAAATTAACTGATTTCGGAAAATAAGATCCCACGACCCAACCCCAATGGGCTTATTTTGATTATAGCTTTGGATATGCGTGCGTGTGTGTGTGTGTGTGTGTGTGTGTGTGTGTGTGTGTGCGCTCGTAGGCAATTGGGCATGAGTGAGGCCCAGTGTACAGTATGATGATTTACAGATGTAGTGGGGTAACTTTTTGAGGTTACAACTTTTAGTACCTCAAAACATTAAAAAATTTATATAAAAAATGCTGGAACTTTTTTTTGGTTGGAAAAAAGATACATTGCTCCTGATTAGGTTAGTTATAGTTTGGTTAGGTTAGGTTAGGTTAGGTTAGGTTAGGTTAGGTTAGACTAGGCTAGGCTAGATTAGCGAGTACCTCACAGTTTAATGATTTGGCAAACCCACCCTTCGAGCCCTCAGTTGCGTCCCAAACACTTATCACGCCCTTCTTGATTTGATTGCACAAAGGTTAGGTTAAATTAGGTTTGGTTAATTAGTTTTTAGATATATGGATTTTAAAAATGTCGGTACCTAGCTTATGCAGAGATATGGAAGTGTGTGTGTGTGTGTGTGTGTGTGTGTGTGTGTGTGTGTGTGTGTGTGTGTGTGTGTGTTTAATTTGTTGAACACAAGAATAAAGCTATTAAAGGAATATCCATGATACGAAATCTGTGTTTATATAATACCAAACTATAATAATAACGGAAGTCGAAATTCATTCTTTTCATTATACTTTTAAAATACTAATATATAGTTCTCTCTCTCTCTCTCTCTCTCTCTCTCTCTCTCTCTCTCTCTCTCACATTATTAAAAAGGATCTGCTTGATTAGTTAGGAAAGAATAGAAGTGGTAATGTTCCTTTCGCCAATAAATGTAGTAGGAGGCGCTAGTCGGGTCTGGTTTCAGAGCACTGGGCGTTCTCAGATGATACCCCAATGGTAGAGAAAGGATAACTGATGTATATCTCGGGAGCCAGAACTTCCGAATGGATGTTTTCAATTTCAAGGATGTTAGTTGGGTTTACAGTGTAGGATTGTTAGTACTTTTTAGGTAAATTGCGAAATATCTAACTTAACTATAGGAACGTTTTTAAGCTCTCAGAATTCTCAGTGCAAGGTTCTGAGGGTCCCACTTTATTGAGCATAACTTATTTGTGTTAATTAGTTACTATAACTTCAATTTGGTGCATTTTTAATGAAAAAGTGTCAATTAAAATTATCGAAAATCATATGAAACAGTTATTACGCACACATTATTCAATATACTATTCCAGAGATCAGACCAAACAAACTGGGTACATACCATAAATTATCTAATACTATATCTACAAGATGTGTATAACGTAATAATTTGGTTCATGATTAGTTTTACTTCAACTGAAAGCCACGACGACATTTAAAAGTTGCAAAGGAATTGACGAACACATCCATATCAGTTTGAGTTTTGTATTAGATTTCTTTAATGACTGTTGCATTACAGTGAGTAAGGTCAAAGGGCCCGTCGGTGCGGCGGGTGCACCGCACCGATTGCACCTATGTTAAAAACGTCCGTGCTTAGCCAGCTAGAGAAAGTTTTATAGCTTTGTATAGACGTAGCGATGTTCCCTCTTAGGGTCTTTGTTAATCTCTCTCTCTCTCTCTCTCTCTCTCTCTCTCTCTCTCTCTCTCTCTCTCTCTCTCTCTCTCTGCATAGGCCGTGTCTCACCAACTTGCTCGAGTTTTTCCACGTCATGTTGAGTGAGTACGATAAGAGTAGGGCGATTGATATACTTTATCTCGACTTTCAGAAAGCCTTTGATAAGGTACCTCACCGCCGGCTAATGGCCAAAGTCCGCGCGCTGGGTATCGGTGGGGAAGTAGGTAGGTGGATTGAAAACGCTGAAGAATAGGCGGCAGAGGGTTCTAATTAAAGGGGTTAGTTCGGGTTGGGCCTCGGTCACTAGTGGGGTTCCTCAGGGTTCCGTTTTAGGGCCACTGTTGTTTATCATTTACATAAATGATATCGACGCTGGCATCGTCAGTTGGATCGCCAAATTCTCTGATGACACGAAGCTTGGGGACAATATTGGGACGCCCGAGGCGATAGAGCAACTGCGTGCGGATCTACGTAGGGTAGGAGAGTGGTTCGAAAAGTGACAAATGCCGTTTAACTTGGGTAAATGCAAGGTGATGCACATTGGCTACGCCAATCCCAAGTCAGACTACTCCATGTTGGGGAGTAATATCGACGCCACTGATTTGGAAAGGGACTTGGGTGTGCTAATTAGCAGCGCCCTTAAGTTTACCAAACAGTGCGTAGGGGTAGAAAAGAAAGCCCAGAAGCTGTTGGGTTATATGAGGAGACAATTTCGATATCGGAACAAGGAGATTGTGCTCTGTACAATTCTCTGGTTCGGCCGCACCTGGAGTATGCTGTGCAGTTCTGGTCGCCCACCCCTCAGGAAAGATATTGAGAGGCTGGAGCGAGTCCAGGCGAGGGTCACAAAGTTAATCCCTTCCGTTAGGCATATGGACTACAATCGACGCTTACGTGCCTTGAATTTGTTTCCGCTGGAAACTCGGAGGCTGCGCGATCAACTCATCAAAATTTTAAAGTTCTTACGCGGGTTCAACAATGTCGATTTTAGAAGCATGTTTAGTTTAAATGATAACCCAACTCGCAACAATGGCTGGAAGTTGGATTTGAAACGGTTTAGGACTAGTGTGTGTGGGAATTACTTTACGTATAAGATCTGTGACACGTGGAACAGGTTACCTTCAGAAGTTGTGAACAGTTACTCTGTGGATCAGTTCAAAAAAAGGTTAGACGGAATCTTGCACACTATTTGAAGGTGTAGGAAATTTTCCCTGGCACCCGTTGCCATTGGTACCTCCTCAGTATGGGCGGCAAGGCCTTTTGAGGTACTTCTTTTCCTTGTAACTCTCTCTCTTTCTCTCTCTCTAAAATTTCAATACCAATATTTTTTGCTTAATCCCTGAAAAATACAAATGCAATATCAATGTGCTTATTGATAAAGTGCCCAAAATGCATATACTCTTCTTTGGTCCCTAAATTCCCGATCACAAAAATGTAAGGAATAGCTACAGTATATCAGGTCCTAATAAGACTTATGAGATCATGAATGCATGTTTTTTTTATACTGAAAAAATATGGAAATTTTCTCAATACAACACAAATATTTAGTATTCTATTAATTTCAATAATAGTGTGATTCAGTTCCGATATTTTTTAGTATTTTATATTAATATTATATATACTGAATACACGAAAGGCCTTGGAATCGTTTTTCTTTTTCCTTGTGGGTTTGCAGCATATATATATATATATATATATATATATGATGAATAAAACCACGAAGGAAAGGAAACACAAAACGGTGCTCAAGCGCTTTCGTCTAATGACATCCTCAGGAACACTGAAATACATAAAAGGTTCCGGCCTATATATAGGTTACAGAAAAAAAAAAAAATACAAAAAAAAAATAAAAATAAATAAATAACATACATACACACAAACACATATACATATATATATACATACATATCTACACACATACACATATATACATATATATATGCGATAAACGGAGAAGTAAAAATAAAACTTAAAAATTAAGGATTAGAGGATTAACAAAGAGGCAAATCGATTTTTAGCACAAGATCAAATGAGTTATAAAAATAATACAAATTTATACTGGAGATACGCCCGGGTTTAATACTTGCCTTCTTAGAGTCAAGTTTCGATATATATAAAAATAAATTGAAGATTAAAAGTAAATAAAGTAGCTTACAAGTTTACCAAAGATTAAGTATCCTACCCTTTTTATCTAGGTTTGTTTTAAAGGAATTCAAAACAACAGGATCGAGTTGAAAAAGACTTTTGCTTATGTTGAAGTTATTTGAAAGTTGAATAATGGCAGACTCAAGAATATTTCTATTGACAATATTGCTCGAATGAAATAAAACAAGCATTATTCCAATCAATACAGTGGGATAACTTTGACAAATGGACAAAAAGAGCACTGGACAACTGTCCTGTTCTGACGGAATATTGATGCTGTTTTATACGTGTGTGCAAATCCTTTCCCGTCTGACCTATGTAAAAGGAATCACATTGTTTACACCCAATTTTATAGATAATGCCTGAATTATTGGTAGGGCTATTTTTTACTATGATATTTTTCACAATATTGTTATATGAAAATACTACATTAATATCCAAAAGTTTAAGTACATTAGCAATGCCTAAAAAGCCCTGGAAAAATGGAAGTACTAAAATATTTTTTGACAAAGTACGAGTGTTATTATTGACACGATAGAAAGTTCGTTTTGCCTTGTTGAGACAAGATTCCATAAACGCAGATGGGTAACACAGATCACTTCCAATACCGTTGATTTTTTCCAATTCGGCATCGATGTATTCCGGACTGGCGATCCTAAGGGCGCGGAGAAACATTGATGAAAAGATGGCCTTCTTAGTGGGGGTGTCATGTCCCGAGTAAAAGTGTACGTAGGACAAGTTGTTTGTTGTTTTCCGATAGATACTAAACTTAAAACCTGGGCTTTCCCTATGTACACGCACATCCAAAAATGGGATTGACTTGTCTTGTTCCACTTCTAAAGTAAACTTAATGGAGGGGACTTGATCATTTAACTGAAGGAGGAAGTTATCCAGGTCACGATTCATGGGCCAGATACACAAAATATCGTCGACGTACCGCAACCAAGGGATGCCAACCCCCAGGATTCTCGGAATGTAAGTAATTTCGAAAAACTCCATATAAATATTGGAGAGGAGGGGCGATAAGGGGTTGCCCATGGCCATCCCAAACACTTGTTGATAATACTCGTTATTGAAAGTGAATTTACAGTCTTTAATGCAAAGCTTAATAAGTTCCAAAACAATGTGTGAAGGTAGTGGCAGGTCATACTTATGTAATTCTTGGGAGAGAAAGTCAAGCATATCATCAATCGGCACTTTTGTAAACAATGAACAAACATCAAAACTGATCAATCTATCGTTAGTTTCAGTACGTGCATTATTCAATTTTTCAGTAAGATCCATGGAATTTTTTACATGTGAATCAGAGATAGTTCCGAGAATGGGGGACAAGACTTTGACAAGCCATTTGGAGAGTTTATAAGTAATAGAGCCCACCGAGCAATATTGTCAATAGAAATATTCTTGAGTCTGCCATTATTCAACTTTCAAATAACTTCATCATAAGCAAAGGTCTTTTTCAACTCGATCCTGTTGTTTTGAATTCCTTTAAAACAAACCTAGATAAAAAGGGTAGGATACTTAATCTTTGGTAAACTTGTAAGCTACTTTATTTACTTTTAATCTTCAATTTATTTTTATATATATCGAAACTTGACTCTAAGAAGGCAAGTATTAAACCCGGGCGTATCTCCAGTATAAATTTGTATTATTTTTATAACTCATTTGATCTTGTGCTAAAAATCGATTTGCCTCTTTGTTAATCCTCTAATCCTTAATTTTTAAGTTTTATTTTTACTTCTCCGTTTATCGCATATATATATGTATATATGTGTATGTGTGTAGATATGTATGTATATATATATGTATATGTGTTTGTGTGTATGTATGTTATTTATTTATTTTATTTTTTTTTATTTTTTTTTTTTTCTGTAACCTATATATAGGCCGGAACCTTTTATGTATTTCAGTGTTCCTGAGGATGTCATTAGACGAAAGCGCTTGAGCACCGTTTTGTGTTTCCTTTCCTTCGTGGTTTTATTCATCATAAATATTTTTCACGTGTTACTTTCGTGAAATAATTTTCATATATATATTATATATATATATATATATATATATATATATATATATATATATGCGCCTTGGTGGTGTAGTGGTTAGCGTCGCTGACTACGGATACATCGGCCCCGGGATCGAGACCCAGTGACGGCAGGCGGCGCGCAACAAAACCCAGCTGTTCATCCTTCCACACAATAAAGAAAGTGGCTGGTAGATAAATGGGTACCCTGGGTGGCCTAGTGGTTAAGACACCGGGCTTGCTGGTGGGGCGTGGTTCGGATTCCACGTTAAACTGTAGGTCTAAGGTGGAGTGAAAAGCTTGACCTTCGTCTGAATGAACAGTTCGGGCGGAAGCTAACCAAAGGTTATATATATATTTATTTATTTATTTTATATATTTAATTCATACAGGTGAAATTTTTCAGTGTTTCGATTTCCAATTAAAACAAAACTAATCCAATTTCCACCCCTGAAAAATACTGATACTCATGATGTGATCTGAAATTCATTAGATATAGTTGCAGCTATTAGTTTCTTAAAAGTCATTACGACACAGTTCTTGAAAGAATATATATATATTATATATATATATATATATATATATATATATATATATATAATATATATATATATATATATATTTTTTTTTTTATTTTTATTTTTTTGTATGCAGGAAGTAGGAGAATGTCCACGGAAAACGCCCCCAGTCCTATAGAAGAAAAGAGCCAAAATCAAGAACTCCACTCTGTGTTTAAAAGATTGGACCTCATAAACAAGGGAGAAAGGTTGTTCCAGACTTGACCGCTTGAGTTGATCAAAGATTGACAATACCGATTATCCCTTGTTTTAGAGAGTTGGACAGGAAAGGAATGAGAATGTGTCGTAAGTTTGGAACTGCATGCTCTCCTGAAAGGAGGAGGCATGCAGTTAGACTGTTAGAGAGTTCAAAAGGGCAGTGTCCGTTATAATAGCGATAGTAAAGAGAGAGTGAGGCAACATTGCGGCGAAGGGAGAGAGATTGAAGACAATCAGTAAGAAACGGGGAATGGATGAGACGAAAAGCCTTTTATTCCACCCGGTCAAGTAGGGTTGTGTGGGTTGAGCTAACCCACACACGAGAAGCGTACTCCATACAGGGGCGGACAAGACCCCTGTATAGAGATAGCAACTGAGTTGGGGTGAGGAAACTGCGGAGGCGGTACAGTACATCCAACCTCTTAGAAGCTGTTTTGGAAACGGAGTATATGTGATCTTTCTAAGAAAGCTTAGGAGAAAAGGAAACACCAAGAATGTTAAGAGAAGAGGAAGGATTGAATTGTGTATTGTTGAAGATAGGGGGATAGTCGCGTGGAAGATTGTGACGATTTGCTCGTTCTTTGAAAGACATTATACGTATATAGCTGTATCTCTTGGTTCTCTGAAATTCATTATAAAATTGTATCTGTATACTGAATTCGGCGCCCTTCTTCAAGAAATGTAACGAATTTCTTAAATTGCCTGCGTGGTATTTCCTTAAATCACGCAAAACTCGTTTTCAAAGTGTTTGAACTACACTAAAACTCAATAAAGAAAGTTTTTTTACAGTTTAGAAAATGCTGTTATGACAATTTACATCCTCTTACCAATGCGTTATGTAATATAATTTGATGATAAAAGTTTGCCATCAAAATAGTTCTTCATACAGAATTGTAAACAAGCTTTCTTTATAGATAAAGCAGAAAAACAAATTTGTTTATTGCCTTACAGATTCTCTTCAAAGTTGTTGAAGTTTGAAGTTTGTTCAAAGATACTTTACTCTATATTCTAATGTCTGGTCTCAAAGGAAAATTTATTTTAAATTACATTTACAGAAGTAATACATTAGAACGAAAACAAATGTTCAAATTGATGTCTTGTTTTGGGACCTTTTTTTGTTGCAGGTAGAATAACACGCAATGGCTAATATGGAAGTGAGTTACACTGGTGACGAAAAGACCTCCGCGGAGGTCTTTTCCTCACGAGTGTAACGAGTGTACATATGAAAGAATACGCAGAAATTACAAATATAATTGGCTACAATTTGCATCAACGTAAAATACCTTATTGCGAATGTATTCATATCCCAATATTAGTACCTCGTAGAGGCCCCTTTAGACGAAATAACATCTAAAAGGCGATCTCTAAATGTGTGTTAGCTTTCTGCATCTTCGTTGAGAAATATTACTCCATTCTTCTTGACAGAAAACTAAAGCCAGCCGCACACAGAATCGTCTTGCAACTCACTCACGACTGATGACTTGAGTCGTCACGACCCAAGTGCCCAGTTCCTGCCCATGAAAAGCAACCCCAGAACATGACACTTCCATCTCTATGCTTTACCATGAATATGGTGTTCTTCGACTCTTGTGCAGTACTTGGCCTTCTCCAAAGAAAGCGTCGCTGATTGCAGCCAAATAACTAAATTTTGGTTTCGTCTGACCAAATGACCTTCTTCCACATCTGTTGAGAGTCATTGAGATGCTTCTTAGCAAAGTGTAGCCGGTCCTTGACGTGCCTCGTCCTCAGAAAAGGCTTTTTTCTTGAAGCTCGACCAGTAGGAGAAGATTGTAGATACCAATCGACCAGGAAAGTACTCCGTGGGGGACGTTAGGCGAGAGACAGGGAGTGCTGAAACTCCCGTTTCTCCTCCTTACCTGATATTTTTCCGTGTCTTATTTACCCTGTGAGCATTCCAACATACACACACACACACACACACACACACACTTCTCCCCCTATTCCTCACTACACATGCACCTTACACACTACGCAACTTAAAAAAAAGGGCAAATTCTTTAGCTTTGGACCTTCATTTTTGTTGTTGTTGTTCTTCTTCTTCTTCTCTTATTTGCGGGGAGGGGGAGGCATGTTTTGCGGTCATTCGCCCTTGGCTCCTCCTCCCTGCATAAAAAGCCTTTCTTGTACAAGGATCCAGAGATGATACTGATTAGGGCTGGGCATCCCTGATCCCGGGATCCCGGAAGTAAAGTAGACAGCTCATTTCCCGGGAAAACTGTCATCGATCCCGGGATTTCCCGGTATTCTATTTTCAGGGGAGACTTTTAAACGCAATTTTATTATGAGGTATATTTATTTCATGCAAAGGCTTTTCACAATTGAAGTTTTCGTTCACCTGTTTTTTAAACTTTGAAAACCGTTTTCGCTTGAGTATGAGGTGAAATAATATCATTTTCTTCCTACTGAAAAGTGAAACTGAAAATTGATTGGGTAATGACTAATGGGTAACTATCTTATCGCTTTCAGTTCGTTCTTTCTAGAAACTCCTAGAATGGATTTTACTTTTATTTAAAAAAAATTTGATATATTTTATATTAAATTTCATTACAATTTATAAATTTTATTCTTATTTATTATGTTAAACCTTTGAAACATACTAAAATTTATAACTAAATTTTTATAATCATGTATAACATTCTATAACATTCTAGAATAATTTCAACCAATAGTATAAAAGCGCTACCAAGCGCAAGCGACAGGTTTATTAACTAACACTGAGTCTACCGCTTGTGTCATAGTGTAGTGGCTGTTGATCTGCCGAACCACATTATGTCCACGTATTTATATCATTGTTATAAATTATAATCCCATCATGTCACGCAGCCAAAGTGAATCCAAATCATGGCAGCATTTTGAACGACTAGAAGGAAATGAAAGTGCTAAGTGCAAGAAATGTTCTGCAATAATAAAATGCAAAGGATATTCAACAAGTGATTTGCTTCGTCATTTCAAAAGTGTCCATAAGCTCGAAGATGAAAACTTAAAATGATCATGTGCAGAGACTTTAGATCCTGTCAGTAAGAAAAAAATAGGGCTGAGCAATGTTTAACAAAAAGTAACTTCGTTTGTATTTAAACCAGAGACAGAGCCCGTGAAGAAATTGTTGCAAAGCTTGCTTCTGTTGATGGTTTATCAATTCATACAATTGCAAATAGTGAATTTATTAGAAAATCTTTCGTTGAAAAAATGTCATTACCAAAAACACCGTCTCAAGTTATGGATATGGTGCACAAACAATATATTATTGCAAAGGAATCTGTTACTTGGTGAAAGATGGTGAAAGATTTAGATGGTGATTTAGAAGGTGAAAGATTTAACATTTCTTTAGATGAATACACATCGCTACGAAATCGTCGCTATATGAATGTTAATGTTCATGCAGTTGGAAAGTTCTGGAATTTGGGAATGGTTCGTATTTTTTTAACTCTGCCTGCTGATAAAACTATTGAGCTTGTTGAAAAAAACTAAATGACTTTAAATTAAGCATGGAAAATGACATAGTTGCTTGTATAACAGATGGAGCCAGTGTCATGGTAAAATTTGAAAGAATTAGCCATAGTGAGCATCAACAATGTCTTGCACATGGTCTGCACTTGGCTGTTTGTGATGTCCTTTACAAAAAAAAGTAATTCAAGAAACGCAACAGTTAATCAACAGGTTTCAGAAGACATTTCTGAGGAAGATGCAAGCATGAACAATGAGAGTGATGAAGAGAATGTTGAAGACGACGAATTTACAACTGCTGTCGAAATTTCAAACAATGCCGATAATTTTGCCGATGTTAGGCCTATTGAACTAGCAGAAGGGTTTGAAGACATACACATTGCTATCACTATTACGAAAGTGAGAAAAATTGTGAAATTATTTCGTAGATCGCCCTTAAAAAACGAAATCTTACAAAAATATGTAACAAAGAACTTCATGTACAACTCGATTCACAAACAAGATGGAATAGTTTAATAGTAATGTTGGAAAGATTTGTACAACTAAGAAAACCAACTTAGAAACCATTGATTGACTTTGGGATTGGAAAGGGCATGGATATTTCAGAAGAATTTGAATATATAAATGTTATTATCTCATCTTTAGAACCGGTTAAAATTGGATTTGAGAAGCTTGGTAGCAGAGATGCAACATTGCTCACTGCAGAAGGTGTGTT
Source organism: Bathynomus jamesi (assembly GCA_023014485.1). Lineage (NCBI taxonomy): Eukaryota > Metazoa > Arthropoda > Malacostraca > Isopoda > Cirolanidae > Bathynomus > Bathynomus jamesi. The sequence goes on from JAJOZX010008287.1 coordinate 71,520, forward strand.
TGCTTTTATTGTAATTGAGTTGAGAGACCAGAAAACTTGTTTTTCTACCACCTTAAAATAATCAGCAGAAAAATGACTTCAGTAGAGACGTAATAAGAAACTCGTAGGATTATATAAATATTTAAACAATCCTATAATAGCATTTACTTCAACTTGTCCTAATTTTTCAGTGCCTTCTGAATCAGCATTGCAAGCAACTGCCAAAGAGTTGTTTTCCAGGCTTTTCAGAAAAAGTGAGACGGACGTAGTGGCAGAAGGTACTGATGTAAATGAACTCCAACAGTTTTTTGATACACCACTAGAACTCGGAAGTCTTTTCCTCTAACCCATCGTCAACCTTGGAAGAAAAATTGGATGCAGTTGTGCAGAAAAAATGGGAACCACAGAGCAACAAGATTTGGTCTGAGATACGACGTCAAGAACATCATAAAAGAAATGAATGTTTATGAAGCCACTGGTAATAGAACATAACATTTAAACTTCTTATTTAATGCTCTGGCGACAATTCCTCCAACTTCAATAGAGTCGGAAAGAGCATTTTCTGCTGCAGGATTACTCATCACAAAACTCCGAACATCGTTAAGTGAAAATAGTATTGATCATCCGTGTTTTTTAAAGCATCATTTTAAGTCATAATCCAAATAAATCAATAATTTCAGTTTTATTAGTCTCTAGAAAGTTTTTATCAAAGCATGTTTTTGTTCAATAAAAATAAATTTTCTGTTTAGTTATTTAATTTATTCCAGTACTTCAACCTTATTTAATGTTTTTAATCCCGGGAATTTTCTGGGATCCCGGGATTGCAAGTTTTTGAATCCTGTTTCCCGGGATTAAGAAAAGAGCGGGAAATGCTCTGCCCTAATACTGATGAACTATGGTCCCAGCATGACTCAAAAGAGATTTACAGCTAACGTAAGGTCAATTTAGGATGGACGCGAACATCCCAGACAATCTTATTGGCAGCTTTAGATGTGATCTTTCAAGGTTTCAAGACCTGCCGGATCGAGGGAGAGATGCTACGGTGCCAAACTTCTTTCATTTCTGGACTATGAACGCAATGTTTGCAACAGGTATGTAAAAAATTTTGACAGCTTCTTGCATCCCTCTCCGGACTCAGGACCTAACAATCTCTGTACGAAAGCGCTCGGACAACTCATTTGCTGTTGCCATGATGAATAATGGATCAAAACTGAACTTTGTGAAATATGTCTACCAAACATAACTTCTGATAACCTGAAACAGTTACTTGAGGAAATGCAAACGAGGGGAAAGAGATCCATCTATTTGTGAAGAGCCTCATTTCTGAAAACATATGCGAGGAATGCCTGACAAACTTAAGGGTATGAATAGTTTCGCAAGACAACACATATAACTTTTGGTTATATATATATATATATATATATATATATATATATATTATATATATATATATATATAAAATAGGAATTTCAAAAGTGTATATATATATATATACACAGGGTGTCCCATAAGTCCGGCATCATAGGAGAAATTCATATTTTTCTATTTCTACAAACCATAATTCATATTTTTCTCTTTCTACAGGCCATAATGTATGTGAGCAAGGAAGAACGAATCCAGATAATTCTACTCAAGGAAATCGGAGTCGAAGAGAGGCCGCTGCTGAATTTAACAGACTGCATCCAGACCGTGAGCCAATAACACAGAGTTGTGTTAGCAGACTTGTTGCAAAGTTTAAGGAAACAGGATCCATAGAAGATAAACCACGCAGTGGACCTTCAAGGAGGTCCACTGACGATGATACAGCGACTGCTATCCTGGCTCATTTTAACAGAAGTCCCAATAAGTCTCTTCGGCGATTGTCCGCCGAGACAGGAGTGTCGAAAAGTAGCATCCATCGCATTCTTTAGGCTCACGAATGGCATCCATATAAACTTCAGATCCTACAGAAATTAAGCGAAGATGATCCCGACCGGCGGATGGAATTTTGTGAATGGGCTACGGAACAATATGCTCGGGATGCCAATTTCCCGTTCACCATTCTGTTCAGTGACGAGGCTGTTTTTTATGGAAATGGTGAGGTAAATCGACAGAACACCCGCTACTGGTCTCAAAACAACCCTCACTGGTATACCTCTTCAAAGGAACAAGGTGCATCTCGGGTGATGGTATGGTGTGGCATTTGGAAGGATCGCATCATAGGCCCCCTCTTTTTCGATGAACATGTCACTGGAGGCACCTACCTACGTACGCTCAAGGAAGAAGCATTTCCCAGTGTCTTGAACGAAGAAGGAAATTTCCCAACATGGTTCCAGCAAGACGGCGCTCCTGCACATTACAGCACCCAAGTAAGGGAATACCTGTACCAACAATTCCCTGGTCATTGGATAGGACGTCGAGGGCCTGTGGAATGGCCAGCTAGAAGCCCGGATCTCACGCCACTAGATTTTTATCTCTGGGGCCAATTGAAAGCGCTGGTATACGCAGAGAAAATTAGGAGTGTTGAACATTTGCGGCAGCGCATTATTGGGGCATGTAACACCATTACTCCTGACATCATTCACCGTGTGCTTGCTGACTATATATATATATATATATGCACTAGAATCACAAAATAACACGTGACCTTATTAATAAGCAAACAACCACAAGGAAAAGGAAACACAAAGTCCGAGCGCTTTCGTGATATATTCACATTATCAAGGAAGAACAGAAAATGTGAATAATGTGAATATATCACGAAAGCGCTCGGACTTTGTGTTTCCTTTTCCTTGTGGTTGTTTGCTTATATATATATATATATATATATATACCGGGCGTCCCAAAAAAATGTATACACACTTTAAATACTTATAAAGGCAGTGTTTATTAAAATACATTTCATTTTCAAAATGTAATAGAATCTACAGACATTATTTAATTGTTTTGTCAGCGCCTGTTTTCAAACTGACGTCCGTTCTGGTCCAGGCACTGCTGATAACGCGAAGCAATGGAATCGCAAACATCACGAAACATTTCGTTTGGTATTTGTGTGCATTCTCGTTCAATGGCTGCTCTCAATTCAGCGACTGTTGCAGGTTTTATAGCGTAGACTTTGTCTTTTAAGTATCCCCATAAAAAAAAGTCTAGTGGTGTGAGGTCTGGTGAACGCGGAGGGTATTCTACGAAACCCCTTCGTCCAGTCCACATCCACATCGTGCCAAGTACCACTCGCAATACTCCACTCTTCGGTCCGGATCATCATCTTCATTAATAGCATGGACTAATCTTGGAATGTAACTTTTCCATTGACAGCGCTTCAAAATGCGTTGGACAGACGATTCTGAAATTCCTACCTCACGACTCGCTTGCCGCACAGATTTTCTTGGACTTTGGTGATACGTTTCCAGTACTCTTTCTTGCTTTGTGGGGCTTGTCGATGTCCGTGGTCTTCCGGAACGCTTCTTGTGGACATTCTGAACAGTTCCATCGGCTTCAAACTTATCTCTAATTCGAGTGATGGTAAGTCGCGTTGGTGGATCTGTTTGAAACTCCCTCCTAAACTGTCTTTGCACTTCAACTGCGTTTTCACACTTCCAGTAGCATTTTAGAATGAATTTCCTTTGTTCAAAGCTTAGTCTGACTGCCATTATTAATTCTAATGGGTTTAACTTGGAAAGAAAGAAACATCAATTGAGCTATCAGCTGTTAAAGTGTGTATACATTTTTTGGGACGCCCTGTATATATATATATATATATATATATATATATATATATATATATATATAATAGGAATTTCAAAAGTTTTTCTATATATATATATATATATTAATTCAAAAGCTAACTTTCCCCATTTTATGAGAAAAGTGTTTAAAAATAATGTTCACACAAACATAAGCCCAACTGTCCACGAGGTACGGAGTGAACGGGTTAATGGACACTAGATTCTCATTTGAACGTCCATAAACTACTATTGTGAATTACTATGCCAGTGACATATACATTTGTATTTGTTTAATTAAATCACAAGTACTTAGATGAACTCATTCTGTGCCAAAACCGAACACACGAAATAATACATAAAGTGAAAATGTGTTTGTTTACAGCGTACGGAGTAAACTCAATAACGGACACTCCATTCGCATTTCAACCTCTACACTGCAGTGGTTTTCAAACTTTTTGAGTTGTTACCCCAGTTTTACATGGATACCTTCATAATGACCCCGACCCCAAAACCAGTCCCGGTGTTGCTACAGTATGTCGTTTATTTATGCACTTTCTGTACTTTAGAAGTACTTGCGGAGTACCAAATTACCTCACTGAAAAAGCCAAATTATCCCAGTGGGGTAATTTACTCATAGTTTGGGAAACGCTGCTCTACAGACTGCTATTTTGTATAACCGTCCCAGTGACGGAACATCTCTGAGCCCTTAAATCAAAGTCATGCCAGGTGACATTGATTTTCAGACTTTTCTGGCTGGAGAACCCTTTCAAAATTTAAATCACGCTGCGGAACCACACTATAAACTGGTCATATTTTTACGTGTAATTCCAATAAACTGTCGGGGTTTGTAATTACTGTTCAATACAGTGTTCTCCCCCCAAATGTTTTGGGGAGAACACAATTTGAAAACCACTGGGTTATGATATGTAAATAGGGTGGTCATATATATATAGGTTAACGTACGGCCACATACGCAGTGTCCTCCTTTTTGGAAATTTGGAAATGGCCACCCTAAGGACAGTGCTCAAAAGGCGGACTGTCCGCCTAAAGCCGGACGTCTGGCCACCCTATATGTAAATGTAACCGAACTTAAGTTAATTTTTAGTAATCGGGATGCTGCAGTTCATATTTGAAAATAAGGGTAGGGTTAGGGGGAGTGGAGAATCAAATTTAGGTACTCAGCCATAGCCCGCCCTCTGAAAACAATTGGTGTCGAAAGCATCCTCTCATATACAGCCAAGTAGTCTCGAACTTTGAAAAGCTTTTGAGAAATTTAAATTGAGCGTTACTTTTATGCTAAATTCAAGACTTCGGATGCTATTACCATTCACTTTAAGAAAAAGCATCTTACTTCATAAACTTTCAGCAAGCATAAAAAGTGTTTTATACGTTACAGTGAGATGGTGAAACTTGTGATTTCATGAAATCCATGAAATTTTCAGTAATTTCGCGTAATTTATACCATGATACAAAATTGATAAAAAGTGGATAATGACATGACCTAACCTAGGTTAGGTAGACTAGGTCATTATCCATTTTTTGTCATTTTTGTATCATGGTCTAAAATTGTTTCCCAACCGGGGGCCATATGGCTCCCTGGGGGCCATGGCACATTTGAAGGGGGCCACAGGAAAATGTTATTTTGTAAAATAGAGTTAAATCTGCATATTACCTACTGAAAATAATGCTTATGGGGGCCACAGGAAAAAATAAGGTTCCTAAGGGGGGCCATAAGCCAAAACCGGTTGGGAACCACTGGACTCTAAATTATACAAAATTACTGAGAATTTCAGGAATTTCATGAAATAACTAGTTTCACAATGTTACTGTAATATAGTATATAGTGACTATATACTAGCCTCGAAGTTTGGAAAACAATGGGAAAGTTTAAAATGGGTGTTATTTTGAGGTTAATTTATATATATATACAGTATATAAATCTTATATATATGGGATGAATTCACAATTAAACATGTGAAATGAATGAATGATGTAAATCCACAAGGAAAAAGAAAAATGATTCCAAGTCCTTTCGTGTATTCAGAAGTACACCTCGTCAGGGAATGTCATTCCCTGACGAGGTGTACTTCTGAATACACGAAAGGCCTTGAAATAATTTTTCTTTTTCCTTGTGGATTTACAGCATATATATATATATATATATATATATATATATATATAAAATAAGTGGTACTTGCATTCAGTTACAAAAAAAAAAATCTTATACATTTTTAACCCTTTATGGACGACCGGTACAAATTGGTAACGTTTCAAATACATGCATTCATAACAACCCTTCAAAAAATTCCGTTGTTAAAGAGTTAAATCGAACTTAGAGAAAAGTTTAAAATTGATACTGCTTTTATTTATGTTAACTTCTATACTTTAAGATGTTAATAGCATTCCATTTAGGGGGGGGGGGGCGAGTCTTAGAAGTAATTTCATTGAACATCGAAAAACTTTAAATGTGGTCTTACTTTTAGGATTTCGATGCTGTAAACAACCAATTTAAGAAATAAATATTTTATTATGTAAGGCTACCGTCGTGGCTATGTAGCCAACACTACTTCCGTTAGAGTTGTGAAGTTAGTGACGTTAGGTCTGGGTAGTAAATAGTTTGATGGATGACCGTCTTACGTATGCGGGTGATGTAACGACACGTGGTTCAGATTCCACGTTTGTTTTTCTCTAACTAGATACTATTCGCGACCAATTGAAAAAAAAAAAAAGTAAATACAATTAAATTACAAATTTTAATTAAAATAAAAAATTAAAATTATTTGTATGGACATTGTTGTTTATAAATATTTCCCCATATCGGCCAATGAACGTGTTTGTCAGTGGCACGGAATTCACAGTAGTGGTTCGAGAGTGTTCAAATATAAATACATAATGCCTATTTTCGTGTTCATTTCCTACGTCGTGGACAGGTTGGCTCTCATTTTCTGTATGGATATTATTTTTTAACAAATATCCATATTTCAATAGCTGTAAACGACGATTTCGAATTATTCGCCCAGTGACACGGACATTCCCCAGGCCTGATTTTAAAAACTGAATTTAATCCTAGAAGGCCAGTGTGAGACCTCACACATAAAGACTAGTGTTGGGTTTACGTAACCCCACAATGAAAATTACATTTGTAAGTGGAATTAAACAATTTATTGTTACTGAACAATAATAAATATTAACTTTCGTACAATAAAAGACGTCATTTCCGGACAAACAAATGTACTTTTATTGTAAATAGGCCACGCTGGCTTTCGAGAGTTAAACGTTCCATGCTAAAAACATACACCAATCAATAATCTCTGTAGTTTATACAAGAGTATCTCAACCGGGTTGCCACAAAATTTTATGAGAATGATAAAATTTAATAACGGAATAGTGAAGAAATTTCAAATGAAATAAAATACATTCGCTATTTATTACGTCCATACGGAAACTATAGCAGTGGTTCCCAACCTAGGGGTAAATTACCCTATTGGGGTAATGAGACGCGATCCAGAAGATATAAAAAATATGTAACGAGTCGGGTAATGGAGCTGGATTAGAATTGGGTTTAGGTTGCGAACCACTGCTGAATGTCTTGTCACCCCAGTGAAATACTAACTGATCTTCATTTTTCTTTCAGACCCATTTGAAATGTGTGATAACAACGCATATTGGCTAGTACCTGGGTCCATGAGCGACCACGCAATGGCAAAACCATTGAAAATATTTGTGCAGACTTCCAGGACCGATTCAATCGTGCGACTCCTTTTTGCAGCTCCTTTTTGGAGGAACTGCACCATTGAATCGATCCTGGAAGTCTGCACAAATATTTTCAATGGTTTTGACATTACGTGGTCGCTCATGGACTCAGGTACTGGCCAGTATGCGTTGTTCAATCGTATAGTTGTTGCTGTCACACATTTCAAATGAGTCTGAAAGAAAAACGAAAATCGGTTACTATTTTATTGGAATGACAAGACGTTATGGACACCTTGTACTTTCCTTGGTCAAGGGCTACGTCGTGGCTTTCTCGCAATACTCCTTTTAGTTGATCAGCGAATTTAAGCGACATTGGGTCTGGGTGGTAGTTGAATTAGTGAATGTCCTCCTCTGCGTTCAAATGATGTAGTGACCCGTAGATGGTTCGGGTCCCGCGTAAAACCGTAGGTCCCCTCCGTCACATGGCCTTTGCCGTTACAAAGGAAGTTAAATAATTCCAAAAACTAAACTAAACAACGTAGTCAAATGAGTGAATGCATGCAAGAATGTCCTTGAAAGTTTAACTAAATGCCACTGAACTCGAGTTTTGATCGCAGATTGTTCAGTTTATTAATTTTTACTCAATTTCGCTTTGATGGTACCTTCTCCACGCAATATTTTCCTTTGCTTTCATACATGTTTGGTTTGTTTGACATTATGCTTGCTTTGCTTTCATGCTAGTTTTTTCGTTTGGCTTGCCTGCTTGTTATCTTTCGTTGCTTGTATGCATACTCGCTTTGTCTTGTTTTGCTCGTATGCACATTTGCTTTGGTTTTGCGCGTACGCATACTCGCTTTGCTTTGCTTCTTTTTGCTTTAATATCACGCGCTCTCCGCGCGACAAAGCTGGATGGATGACGTCATACGTTTCCTTTATTGCCTTCGATCCATCGACCAGCCAAATTTGAAGTTAATGAAAGCAACTTTCCTAAAGATTAATGAAGAGAACGTTTCATTGACGTTAATAACAAAACTTTTGCACGTCTTTTCTATTTATTTTAATTATCGGCTTTGTAATTCCATTTTCTCTTATTTTCATCGATCATCGATCGATCCCCGAAGAACACTCGTCAAAATGATGTCAAAGTGAAGGTTAGGAAATTTCGGGAATTGTTTTGCCAAACTTTGAGTAAAAAAAAAAGTGAATAAAAACACTTTGTCGTTCACTCAATCTTCACCATCACTGACGAGTGTTTCCTATTCTAAGTGGGTACAAGCACAGTGCTTATAAGTATGGAACTGTTTATAAATATGGAACCCTAAGATGGTATTTACGTTTCTCCAAACCATTAGAGTTTATACCGAATTTTAAGTAGCCGTTTGACATAGTATCCTGAGGGTTAGATTAGATTAGCATCCGTTAAGCCCAGTTTAGGTTAGGTTAGCGTAAGTTAGATTAGATTAGGTCGTTGTTTTAAAGAAAATGGAAGTACCCACAAATAAATTCGAGTAGTGTGAAAATAAGGTTATGATGAAATTTTCCTTTCATTGCTATAAACAAATTCAAACTCGAGGCTGAGTTTGTCTTCGTGTATACGAATGATGCTGTAAATATTTGTTGTTTCTTGAATCTGCAAAATAAATTTAAGAAATGAAAATGACTCACTGGCTCTATTAGTCTATAAGATTTACCTTAACGGGAATGCAAATGAGAATTAGCAGAAGGTCCGCAGTTGCGAGCGAAGCGAGGAATACGTTCGTGGTTGATTTTAGCTTCCGATAATTTCCGATTGTGAAAATAAGAAGAAAGTTTCCGGCAACTCCGAGGACGTACGTTACCGTGTACACGATAAGGGGAGGCGCCAATTCGCTCCAGAAAAGAGTTTCGATGGAATCACGGTAATCGTAGTCGTAGTCGTCCGTCGTCCCGTTGTTGGTATCATTCTGGAAAATCGTCAATGACGACGAACAGTTGGAAAAATTTGAAGACGAAGAGTTGGACACGAGGCAATTGTAGTTGTTGTTGTGTTGTTTTGCATTTGAAGTAAAGATGACTGAGTTTGATTATCTGATTTAGCGTCAACGAAAAGCGATGTTCTTATCAAGTCACTAAATAAACGATTGTCGACTAAGTCATCAAAAGTCTTCGGTTTCCTCAACATTGGGACACTTTTTCTATTATTCGATGATGTTACGGGAAAAGAAACATCAACAACTGTCGAAGAACTGTTGAAATCGCCCGACCTTGGAAAATAATTCACGGACATTTTTAAAGCAATTCTATGATGAATTACACCAAAATTTATAACATCCTCAGTTACTTCTCATTGTGACTAAAATTCCTGAATATTTACTCGATGTACGACCATGATCTAAAAACATGGTACAACTTCAGTACCATTATTATTTTCTCTTTTCAATATTGTATGACATATTTATGTACCATTACATTCGTAATAATGTTACTACGCAACAATCTCTTTAAAGGTAAACCCAATTTTATATATCGTTCACACTGCGCTAAACTATGAGCTCAAATCGGACCGTGTAATCACACTGAGTTTATCACTCGCTTGAAATCAACTTTCCCGCAGTTACCCTGAACGAGGGAACACAAACCTTTTAACTCTGTCTTTATAGATGTCTCCCCTCTGGCTGCCAGAGTAGGAGTGAGAGTGTTAGACTCGATCTTCTCGAATATGAGGGGAAAAGTAAAGGGAAAAAACAACAACTGAAAGCCAATTACAGACACTAAAACAAGGATAGTTATGGGAAATCTCTCCCCTATAACCTTTGCAAAACATAAAAACTTTGTATTATAAGATAAATGTGCAGCATTAGGATATAAAAGTATGATACTTCAAATTATATATATATATATATATATATATTATATATATATATACACTTCATTTCTGTGGCAATTTAAGCCGCTACTAAAAATTATCTTTAAAAATAAATATTAGTTCTGAAGGTTATGATGTGATATTTTTTGTTCCTTCATGCCTCTCTTCTCTCTCTCTCTCTCTCTCTCTCTCTCTCTCCTAAAATTAATGTTGAAGCTGCTAAAAGTAATAATTTGATTTTTTTTTATATAATTAATTTTTCGGTGCACCAAATACAGAGATTTGTTGATTGTAAACTACAATATAATTAAGTTATATGACGTTATGCCCACTTTATATGGCGTTTTCTTAAATTATCAAGTTATTTCACAAGAGAGGTTTTTCCCCTCGATAGAGGGTAGTTTTAGAATTTTGGTTTTAAGAAAATGAATAGTGTTGGCTTTTGATTCAATTAAAGACTAATTTAATTCCTTTGATCATTAAACCAATCCAAAGACTAACTCAAACCAAGTCTAAAAATGGGGGTGCGAGCGGGCTAAGGAGAGACGGTATAATAAGTCTGGTGTTTGCAGTTTTTTAAATGCTCGATACGACTTTAAATGGCGAGTCTTTTTTATTCCTTTTGGTTATTCTCCACCTCACACCATTCGTATTACTGATCCTCTCTAGGTAAAAAAAAATTAAAAAGGAATTTTGAAACTGCTATTTTGACATGTTTTGAATTTGAAAATATTTAATTGTTATTAAAAGCAACTTTAAATTATACACGATATGAAAACCTTAATTTTTTTAACGATAAAGTTGCATATTACAGACTAATTTATCTGATTAAAACAACCAGGGGCTAACGTCTCGGCCAGTGTCGTATCACCGCTTCCCGTCGATCAGCGAAGTTAATCGACATTAGGTCTGGAGAGTAATTGGATGGGAGACCGTCCCCCGCGTCCAAATGATGTAGCGATCCGTAGTTCGGCTTCCACGTAAAGCTGTAGGTTTCCTCCGTAGTACGACCTCCTTCGCTGGCTGTTGAAGGAGGTTAAACAACCCCATCGTGACAATTTAAAACGATCAAATACATCGTTGTAACTATTTTGCCAACCAACCCAATTAAAGGTTAAGTCCACCATGTTAATTTGTTATAAGAAAAATAAACGTGGTTAATGGAATCAATGTGTGGGTAGATTAACATTTGTATTGATTGGCAGATAGGTCACCACATATTTGACTGGTATAACCATTCACGTATTTTCTCTGTGCAGACAGATTTCTCAAAAAACACCATGCACCAAGTCCTAAGTACTCCTTTCGGACCTATAAGCCTACCCATTGGATTAACAAGACATAAACATCGACGCTTAAAAAAACTAACTTAATCGAACCTAAGGTAACCTAACCTAACTTAATCTAGCCCGCAATAACTTGTCGATTTTTATGTCAAGGCGATCAGATGTCGTTAGCTCGTTCCTTTCTCATCCAAAAACTTAATCGTAATTATATTAATTTCTATAATATAATTCTATAATATTCTATAAACCCAACTAACTCGCATAAACTGTTCCAAGCCAGTCCGAGATATGAGGATGGAGATGGGGAACAGGAACGGTGTTGTTGTTGTTCAGAATTTATTCGGCTACTTGTCCACGACCAAATGATGTTGCGGTCTTGTTCCTCCCACCCCACCACCACCACCACCACCACGCCTTTTCCAATTGGCAGAGTTTTGAATGATCCTTCGTGGTTGAAGGACGTAACCCAGGACACAAGCCAGCTAATATGCTCGATTCCTTAACTGAATTGTCAACTTTTTCTCGTAAGGAAGGGAATTTTTCACCGAAATTAACCAATAGAATAGGGAAAATCATCATCAATCAGTACCATAATTCACCGCATGTCTGTCTCCCCGTCTCCTTTTCAGGACTGGATCGATTTTCTTGAAACTTAGTGACAACAACCTGTGGCATCCCTGGAGTATTTTTAGCAACTTTTTTCAGTTGTTCCCCAAATATTTTATCCCAATTAAACCCCAAAAACATTTCTATGCTAAAACACGAAGCACTTAAATTTCAAGATTTTGAACTTGTAAAATTTTTTAAAATAAATCAAGTCCCAACACGCTTTTACAGAGTTTCTTTCATACACTTTCGTGAAATGAAGAAAATGAAGTTAGTCAATAAATTTAGAAAATAATGTAGCCATCAAAATTTTCAGCTACGCATCGAAAGCCATGATAGGGGGAAAAATGTGACAAGTTGTATTTGAAATTTAAGTGCTTCGTAAATTTCAAGTAAAATCTGTGAAGCTGAATTTAAAATGTAAGTGATTCGTGAGCTAATTGTAATTGTTAAACTCCAACTCTCTTAAAGAATATCCCGCCCGTAGGACGGGTATTTTTGCTAGTTAATGTAAATTCCGCAGAATCTTTTGCCCGAGTTTCGAAATACGTTTTTGTAAAATCCGAGTTTGTTTTTCCATTAGATTTAAAAGCTTCCCTTTGGGGATACCTGGTCTTTATCACAGAGGAGGAGACCAACAGTTTAATTTGATGTATGCCTGTAAAAATGTCAAGAACGAGTCACAGTTTAGTCGGAAGCAGGGAAAGGAATTAAAACTTAATACTGACGAGCGTACAACATTCTATTTGCTTAAAATTTTAGACAGGCATGTACGTATTTTCAGGCGCATTCAGAACGTAAAAAAATCAAATCAAATAATTTTTTAGTATTTGAAATACAGGGTGTCCCATAAGTCCGGTTTCGTAGAAAAATTTATTTTACATTAAATTTATAAAAGTAATACATAGGAACTAAAACAAATGTTCAAATTGATGTCTTGTTTTAGGATCTTTTTTTTTGTTGCAGGTAGAATAACACACAATGACTCATATGGAAGCGAGTTACACTCGTTAGGAAAAGACCTCCGCCTTATGGGACACCCTGTATATAAATATAAATATTTATCAGAGATGGGGAACTGAAAAAATATGTTTGACTCTCTCTCTCTCTCTCTCTCTCTCTCTCTCTCTCTCTCTCTCTAATAATTTTTTTCTACTTCCTAATGAACAAATAAAACCAAAGAAAATGGCATTGATTGGATGAGGTAGATTTGTGCTTCTGCTATCACTATTTTTTTCTTTTCTTCCTCTTGGCTAACTGGATGCACGTGATGAGTGAAGGCGTGGAGTGGAAGATCTGATTCACATTTTCAATTCCTGTTTTAACGCCTTTTATTGAGGAGCATTTCATCAATTTGCTGGCAGTAGCCACGCGAAGAGAAGGGGAGCTTCTATTTCTGGGTGATAGCTTTGTACGTACACAAGTGTAAGCGTGGAGAGTATGGAGAGGAGTGGAGAGTTTTCTTCTCTTAATCCTTTTTTAAGTTAACCTGGAATGGGTCATGGGATCTTTATTGGCCCGATACCTCGGTAATTAGACCTGTAAATATTTTATATAAAATCAAAACCATACGTTCGAGGTTTTTGTGACGATACCAAGTCACATACGATATATACGATCAGTACAAATATATTATTACGTTAGTTTATACAATAGTACGTGATTTCTGCGTGTATATAGCATAATTGTAAAGCTAGTTTTCCTATTCTCTTTCCTATAAAAATTCTTTGGCTGCATTTCCAGGGTCAAGATTCTTTCTTCAACCTTTTTCCGTACCCGCCTCTGCCTGGAAGGAGCGGAGTGAGAATAGAGAGCTTTATGCTTTTCTATCCAGTTTTCTACTACTGCTAGAATAATTAAAAAATGCGCTAGTTTGATAACGGGAACCTCCCCGAATGGACCGAAAGGTCTTTGAGGCTTCCTCTTGTCCTTGTAACTCCTTGTGACACACACACACACTCTCTCCCTCTTTCTCACTTTAGAAATTACAAAGGTGTAAAAAAAAAAAACACATTTTATTCCAAACCATTTAAAGTGAAATATTTATGTCCTAGGTTACTTTGATTCCGCTCGTATGTAGGAGAATTACGAGTACTGACTAAGCGGGGTCCTTGGTGTAGTGGTTAACATGTCCGACCGGCAATTGGATGATTCTGGGTTCGATTCCTGGGAGGTACCTCATTTTTCATTTGCTTGTTCTCCCTCCTCATCTTGTGCGGAACGCTCTTCTACACAAGCGTCGTTCTTTACACACACATATATATATATATAGATATATATATAGATATAGAGAGAGAGAGAGAGAGAGAGAGAGAGAGCTCTGATATTCTTCTGAACTTTATACTTGAACATTTTATCCATTAATAAAATAGTGTATCAACATACGAAGCTTCTACAATAATCTCCTTTTGTCTATGCGATTCACAACTGACGACTCGAGTCGCGCGTGATTTCCCATTGACAGAATGGGAGCCCCGCTCAATGTAAAATCACACGTGACTCGAGTCGTCACGACCCAAGTCGTCAGTAGGGCCGCCGAGAGGGCGGGGAAGCCGGGTTAAATCCCCGGGGCCCGAAAAGAAGGGGGATAAAATCTAAAACTATTAATAAAGCAATTGATTAAATAACGGAGAGGAAATATAATCAATGAACATACATTTTATAGAGATTATCATAGTCAAACTGAAACATAAAATATTATCCGCAGTCCACCAATGCCCAAGACCGACTGACAGATCTGGGAACCATTGTATGATAATTGAAAGCCAGTTAGCCCGTATTTTAAATTTCATCAGAATCATTTACCACTTTGCTAGAGAGAAGGCAAAGAAAGTACACTTCTACATAATTATGAAAATCTTGCAGTAAACAATTGTCTTGCCTGCATTGACTGGTACTGCATTTGTAAATTGTATGGTGATAGAATTAATATAATTGATTCGAAAAATAAAATGGTCATTTTCTTCCGAGTTGTTTATTCATACTGTACGTTTTGAATAGTGACTTGGACATATAATCAGTTTGCTCGTTATGTACACAAAAAACATTCATAATAAAATACTGAGTAAACAGAGGGGCCCATATACCAATCCTTTCCCGTGGCCCGTGGCAGCTCTCGGCGGCCCTGGTCGTCAGTCGTTAGTAGCAAGACGATCCTGTGTGCGGCTGGCCTTATTCTGCCAGTATGAGATGGTCTCATGCTTGATTACAGTTCGTCATTATTGCTGAGACTCGTGTCGGGATGACGTTGATAGTTTGAAGGAAACTGTAACACTGAGTGAGGAAAATAGTTGTGAAGAACTTTGTATGCAAATGTGCAAACATGAAATTGCAGTTTCAGGTTTACATTTAGCGAGCTTAACTTTTCCGGAAAAGGATACGCATGATCGCTTTTCTTTCCGCATCCACATGCCACTTTGGCTGCAAAATTTTGCACTTTTGAATTTCTTTTGGTAAAATTGAGGAATATCTGTTTTAAATGAGAGGACAATGGAACATTTCGGATGCTTTCGATATTTCTATGGATAATAATAATGTGGTTAGATATTCGGTTTTCTTTTTTCTCTGTATTCCGGTAGCAGAAACTAAAACATCTATTTCAACGGTAAGAATGTTCACACCAAAGACTAACTATATCTAGTTAAGCCACGCTTGTACAAAATTTCATACACTTTTGGGAAATCGAGGAAAAGCCAGTGAAACCATACGAGTATGTTTACGAAAATGCCATAACCATTGAGGTGACGTATATATACAGTATATATATATAGATATATATATATATATATATATAATATATATATATAGTTAACTAGGTTACATATATGTTATATATAGGTTAACTGAAGGTTAACTCAAAGTACTTCTATAATTTTGCAAAAAGGAAGTTGAAAAGCCATGCGACTATCGGACCTCAAAAAACGAGAACAGTGCTTTATCTGATGATCTAACACAAGTATCTGAAATATTAAGAGCTCAGTACGAATCATATTTCAGTATCCCAAAAACTGACAAACTGATATGCGATAGAAACGCGTTCTTTGAACTACGCGGGGAAACTATAACGGACTTCGACTTTACGACAGATGATATTACACAAGCCATAGGGAAACTAAAAACACACACAGCGGCAGGACCGGATAAATGGAATCCCACACTGATCAAAAACTGCAAGAATGCAATCGCTGAGCCCCTATATTGGATATGGAGACGATCACTAGACACGGGAGAAATACCGGGCATCCTGAAGAGCGCGAACATCGTCCCAATATATAGAGGAGATCGATCCGAGGCCAAAAACTATAGGCCAGTGTCGCTTACATCTCATCTCACTAAAATATTCGAAAGAATAGTTAGACAGAAAATCTATGACTTTTTGGAAACTCAGAAAAATTTCAATGATAACCAATATGGGTTTCAGTCAGGCAGATCATGCCTAGCACAACTAATAGAACACTACAACATTATTGATGCACTTGAAAGTAATGAAAACTATGATGTAATATACACAGACTTTGCCAAAGAGTTCGACAAGTGTGACCATGGAATCATAATACATAAACTGAGATATATGGAAGTAACAGGAAAAGTAGGGAGATGGATATATAATTTCTTTAGTGAGCGGCGGCAAGTCGTTACAGTACAAGGAGTATCTTCATCAGAATCAGAGGTCCTCAGCTCAGTACCACAAGGAACAGTATTAGTTCCACTACTCTTCATAATCATGCTAACTGACATAGATGAGGACGTTACCAGAGACAGCACAGTAACATCCTTTACCGATGACACAAAGATCAGTAGAAAAATAAGAAGCCCAGAAGAGATAGGATCTCTACAAACAGACATGAACAGAATCTACAAGTGGACGGAAGACAACAATATGAAGTTTAACACAGAAATTTCAGCTGTTACGGTACGGAAAAAGAGAAGACCTAAAATCTATGGAATATTATACCCCAAATGGACAGAAAATTCAGAGAAATTCTAAAGCAAAAAAGATTTGTGAAGCTGCCTCACAATCAAAGTGGTTCGTTGACTTAAATTCTGTTCGAAATAATTTGTATGAAATTATTTACAGGTTATAATGCGAATGTGTACCAACTAGATACAGGTAATTTTTACTACTATTTGTTTGTCAAGAACTCTTAAAGAAGTAATCGATGTTGGTAGTTATGTTAGAAATAATGTTTGAGTTTGCTTAACCTTCAGCGTACCATCTAAAATCCTATGACGAAGGGGGACCGACAGCTTTTCGTGGGATCCGAACTACTACTACTACTACTACTACTACTACCACTACCACTACCACCACTACAACTACCACCCCACCGAGAGAGACCTAGAAAAGAAACCTGTAAATTGTATTTATTGTGCCACCCAGAAAACATTAGACAAAAAAATCTTCATCGGTAATAGTTTAGATTCGTCTTCTTTAGTGTGGGATTAAAAAAGAAAATTTTTCTACCTCAACGTTTTCTATGGTTTTGAATATAGGTTACTATTAGGGATTCTTACCTGGTATTCTTACCTGGTTGGGTTCCCAAGCCTAGCCAGAAACCCCAAAACTGCCAACACGCCAGCTCATTGTGATCATGTAACAAAGGAAGAAATGACAGAGTGAAGCTATAGCTGGAAAGTGTAGCTCCCCCAGATGAACCCCGGAGAGTGCTTGAATGCAAAGAAAGTGCATGAGCACACTAGCCGAAGGTAGTGAATTCCAGATGGGTATGACTCTACAGAGAAAAATCTTGCACGGAACTCATGGTGAAACGGGGGGTAAAATATCTTAAATGGATGACCTCTAATACTCGTTTGAGAAGGTTTTTGAAACGAGTCGGAAGGATTAATAGGTAAATGGCCATGAAATATTTTCCAACACTGTATCATGTTAGCTCTGAGAAGCCTGCCCTGGACAGAGAAAAGCTGTAATCTATTAAGTCTCTCATAATAGGAGAGGTTCAAACCCAGTAATGTGCTTAGTCCACCTACGCTGTACTCTCTCAAGCATACCCAAGTCACCAAGATAACCTAAGTTCCATGCCAGTGAAGAAAATTCTAGAATGGGTCTTATATGACTGATAAAAAGCGACTTCATAAACTCTGGACCTCTGCAAATTGTAGATTTTAGCAGGTTGGATGCCAAGCCATTAGCCTCATTGACAACTGGGCAAATATGCAGATGAAATTTTAATTTATTGTCCACTATCACCCGCAGATCAGTAGCAGACTGGACAACTTTAATTGGTTGGCTATCAATATAATATTCAGAGTAAGAGCCCAAGTACTGCCACGCTGCACCTGATCTTTGAAATCGAAGCACACAGCACTTGGACACATTCAGAGAGAGTCCGCAGGAGCCAGCTGTGGCACAAAGTGTGCTGATATCATTCTGGCATTGATTTACACCCAAAAGTATTGATACTAAGAAAATTGGGAAATACCCAATATACAATTTCAGGTCGTCTGCAAATTTTTTTTACTTTACATTTAAAATAAGATACGATATGATTTACATAATGAGAAACAACACCGGCCCCAGGACTGACCCCCTGAGGTATCCTACTAGTTACTATATGTTGGTGGCTAGTCTCACCATTCACAACAACTGACATTTCTCTGTTTAGGAGGAAATCACCAATCCAACACACAACCCAGTGACCCACCCCAATGGCCTCTAGCTTCTGAAGCAAAATTTGATGATTAACATCAAAAGCCTTTGCGAAATCAAAAAGCACCAAATCGACTATTGAATTAGAATCGAGCCGGGAAGTAACATCATTATAAGTAAGTAAGAGCTGATCTGAAACAGATTTTGAAGCCTGAAGCCAAACTGTCATTAGACGGAATTGAATTTTCATCTAGATAGCTTATACAAGTTCTTAACAATAACTCGTTCTAGTGCTTTACAAGCTACAGAGGTCAAGCTAACTGGTCGGTAGTTAAGAGTAGTGATGGGACGATTAATCGGAATCGGAATCGAGAATCGGAAGAATCGAGCATTTTTCAGGAATCGGAATCGGAATCGGAATCGAGAGAATTGTACCATGATTTCCGATTCTTAAAACGATTCTTTAACTTTTAATAACAAAATTAATTAATTTATTATCTTTTCAAAGAGAGGTGGCGGTAGCGAAAGTGATACGAAAGGAAAGCGGAAGGTGTGTGGGGGTTTTCGTTTAACGGTTCTCTTGAAGCCACCCTGGTGCTAAACTGGGAAAGGGCCGTTGGATGAACCAGTTTTGCAATGTAAACTTTAAAATTTAAATGAAAGAGGATAACACATTTTATTTTTATTGTATTGTAGCTATACATTAAAACATGTATATCCATGATGTGTAATCAAGAAGATTAAAATGAATTGTTACAACTTACAGTTGATTTTTATTTTTAAACCAATCTATTATAATTTATAATTTATATTACCATACTCATAATGTAAATAGTTAATCTTACCAGAGTAAAATATGACAATTTCCAGAAAAACAAGTTTAGAATTATATTTAAAAATATTGAGAATCGGAATCGGAATCGAGAATCGTATCGGAATCGAGACTTTTTAGTGGTATCAGAATCGGAATCGGAATCGTTAAAAATTTTGGTATCGTCCCATCACTAGTTAAGAGGATCAGACCTTATTCCTTTCTTAAATATTGGAACCACCAATGATCTTTTCCACAATGAAGAAAGCTGCTGAGCTTCCAGGGATTTGAGAAAAATTTTATACAGTGGGAAAGCCAGAACAGCACTGCATTTGGCTAAGAGGCAAGGGTGAATATTGTCAGGACCCATACTAGATGAAGTGTTAAGATAAGCAATGATGTCACACACATCAATTTCATTAATCTCTATTTGATTAAGTATGCTCTCACATTGTTGATGAGGAAATGATACAGCAGGTACAGTCCGTGAATAAACTGATGGAAATGCAGTAGAGATCAGAGATCAGAGATCATTCCTCCCGTTGGAGTTATCAATGGACCAACACTTGGTCTTCCAACCTTCTTTTTCCCAATGAAAGAAAGGAACAGCTTAGGATTAGATTTAAACTGCCGAATCAATCTTGTTTCATAATCAATTTGACTTTGAATTGAGAATCTGTGGTATTGGTAATTATAGGTTAAGAATGAAGTCAAGGCAGCCTCTGTGCAAGGGGAACCTGTACCATGTTGACTACGCAAGGTTTTATAACTTTGCCAAGTGTTATGTCTAGCTTGGGCCAAATTAGGAAGAGGTTTAGTTCTCCATGGGACACCAGGTTTGCGATTGGCTTCCACCTTTGGTATATAGAGATGCACTAATCTCTCAAGAGTAGTACAGAAAAAGTTATAGCTATCATCAACATCCTTTCCAGAGAGTTCTGTGTCCCAATCAATGTCGTGCAATGCAGTGTTTATTGCATGGTAGTTTCCCCTATGCCGGCTCTTCCTAGATTTATTAGGAAACACTAAAGTACTCTGAAAAGTATAAGTGCAAAAAAGAATGAAATGATCGCAATTAGGGAATGAAGGCAGTGGTTCTACATTAGATATCCGATCACTTTGTGTTGAGAGAATAAGATCCAAAATATTATTTGATCTAATGTATGAGGAGTGATGGATCCACTGAGCAGGGCCGGCTCAAGGTACCGGCAACTCGGGCAGTTGCCCGGGGCGCCACGTGTTAAGGGGCGCCACGTCATGTGTTTGGGATCTTCCAAATACAAGGCGAAAAATCTAAAAATAAATAAATAAAATAAATTAAATAAAAGTCAAATGTGAAAATTTCCTGATGTGGAGTAAAATTTTCAGGGATTATAACATTATATTAGCCAATAGCATTAGAGACTACCAGTAAAGCTAAGGTCAGTTTGGCCCGACATGGGATGACATGTCACATGGGTTGATGTGGCCGCGTAGGTGAGCGTTGAGCACAAATTACATACGCCTGGCAGCGCTGCCATCCTATGATATCTCATCAGTGTTAGCACTTTGTGGAATTTTTACATTTTTTTGTGGATTTACCTCAGACAAAAGTGGCAACACTGTCTCTCATATTTTCATACATGGTTCCATTTTGAGAATGTTTAGTTGTACTTTGAGTGAATATCGTTAATTGTAATAAACTCTTTATTCCTACATTTGTAGTTTTTCCTCATTGTGAACACATTTTAAAATTATACTTGTAAGGGCGCCGAAGTTCAGCTTGCCCGGGGCGCCAGCAACCCTAGGGCCGTCCCTGCCACTGAGTAAGGCCCAGAGAATTAAAACAATCTAAAAAGAGCCTGTCGTGTCTCCAGCATTCCAGGTGCACTTCCAAGCCCCAGGGATGGAGGAATAATGATGTTTTTTGGAAATTGCCAACAAGACGAGTGGTTTATATGGCCGTTTTCGCTGCTGAATACGAATCTGGCTGGTTCTTGGACCTAAAATCTGGTTCAGTGGATTTTTTTTTTTTAAATGGCGGGCAAAAAATAGTTTTCTCTTTTTGATGCTTAAGAAAACCGCGACCCCTCATATGTAATATGTCTTTTCATATGTTTTCAGGGTCGCTGAAGTTGAAAATGAACAATTCAGACACATTCGATGCGTGGTTTAGCGGTTATAGGCAAAAAATGGAAAAGAAAGGTATTATTTTATTAAAAAATCATGTACAGAAGAAACACAAGGCATTCATATCAGTTCCATGATGTAATTCAAATCATGAAATCATCATATTTACAACACATTCTTCAATAAACTATCAATATCACTAGTAACATTGTCCTCTGGTCGTAAGGCATTCTTAATAGAATTTCTCAGTTCATCTACACTAAATTTTTTCATTTTTAATTTCCCGTCTCTCACTTTAACACGTCTCATTTGATGAATATCTGATGTGATGGTGAGTCTCAAATAGGCAATTTCTGTGAGGAGCTGCTTTTCATTCAGTTTGTACAGAGCATCCAGGTTGTTTGGAGTCATAGGGCATCTATGTTTCTTGCAATTTTCCAAAACCGCCAATATTTTGCTAGCATTTTTCTTTTTGAGCTCTTCTTTTTTCAGTAGGGACAATTTCTTTGCAGCATACACAGTAGCTAGAAAATCTTCCTCTAATTTCTTCACTTTCTTGACTTTTTCTGAACCCCTGGCCCATTTCCACGATGCCTTCCTATCCTCAAGAGACTTTGATTCGAACGAAGAGTCTTTCAGAAGTCCGTTAGTCACAATAACATTTTTTCTCGAGTGCGTTTGAAGGATGTTACCACCACTGGCCCTGCTTCGGTTGTCAAGTTTTGAAAATTCTGATTCGCATCCTAAATTTGTCAGAGGGGCATCCATCAAGTCTGGATTAGCGTCATCGTCTGATCTTGTTAAATAGTCAATACAAGACAGCTGATTATTTACAGTATCAATGACTTCCTCTAGAACTAGAGCTTCAGGTTTATCTTTACCAGATCTGGTTTGTTCCTTCCTTACAGCCATCAAGTCATTCAGTTCAACCATCTTACCTTCAAAGAAACGTTTTACTCCAGACCAAGTTCTTTCACTGTTCTCATCACCCTTCTTGTGAATTTCAAGAAGCTCCATCATAGGGAAAATCATCACTTCACCCATCATTACGTAAATTTGGGAATAACACATGAACCACTGACTTTGAATGAAAGTTGACACTGCGAGAACTAGCATGTTACTGTTGACATCTACTACGGCATCAAAGAAAGCTTGGGTGGAGTCTCGCCTCGCCAAATATTCTTTTGCTAACTCGGCGATTCTCCCAAACCGATTTGCCACGAATCCTTTGAATCCATGACATTTGAGTCCATTATCCGCTATCCAAGATTTATTGTCATTGCATAGGGATACCGAATGGGAGGCGTAGCTAGGAGAGAGCAATTTAGCAATTGCAATGAGTTCCAAAGTATAAATGGAAGAACCAGGAGAACAGAAAACTTTTTCTCCTGCCGTAACTTGAAGTAGATTATGTACTTCGATTTTCTGTTCCGTGTTTTTAAATATTTTGTATATAGCGTGATCTACTCCTAAAATGATATGGGCGCGGCACTTCAAGAGCTTGTTTGATTCGATTCGAAGATGCTGTAAAAGTACTCCACATTCACTAGCTCGATCAGACATCCAGAAGTCTATTTGAGATTTGAGTTCGTCACTGGTAGAATTTGCTAGTACGGCTAGACAACTCAATTTGAATTCGTAAGCTCTGGCTCCATCCTCTCCGGAATGGCTGACGTTCTCCAGATATCCAGTTATCAGCGACTTTTTCATGCCAGATGGACCAGCGATGGTGATGTGGTCAGCCTTCACGTCGTACAGCCGGTGGCTGGCAGCCTTGGTCGTATCGTCAAGTCCTACACTCACAACGTTATCCTCTTTGTTGAGGATTTGTTGAGCGACATACTCTAGATTCAAGTATGAAGCATCTTCTAAGTATTGCATTATTGATTTGCGGCTCGAAAATACATACGTCAAGTCTGAATACTGGTGACGGACTTGTAACTCTTCGTCTTCACTCTCCATCTCACCCTCACAATCTTTCTCATTATCATCTGCCTTCAGCTTCCAATCTTGATCAAAAACCATGTTAGCTACTCTTACTATCACTCTCGAAAGCTCTTCAGAAGTTCTTGTCTCGGCAAGACACTGGACTATACGCCGCATCAAGTTTTCGTTCAGACTTTTTTTGCCAGTTCTGATTTTCACTGTCGGAAATGCAGCTTGTTGTTCTTTACTCTTCTCCTTGCTTAGGTCTTCTTCCGATGAGCGAAGTTTACGATCAGTAGAAGGAACTGTCTTTGCCGTTGTTGGTTTTTCAAAACTCGGATCGTTTTCAGAATCGACTGAAGTTGCTAACATTTCAATAATTTCTGATCCTTCTAGCTCACTTTGCTCTCTCAAGTTGCTTTCTGTTGCTTTTCGCTTTTTCTCCGCTGATCTTTCACGAGTTTCTTTCCTCTTTTTCTGTCTCACCCAATCTTTTGGTACTGCATTTGTACATATGGCCTTATACGCACCAAAGCAATTATCCCAATAAAAAGTCTTAGCCTCATCAGTCATTTTGACCCCAAATTTTTCTGCAAGTTCTGCTTCGTAATCCTCATCGTCAGTTCTAATGTTGTAGGCGTTCTTAGTGAGATGATCATTGAAGCCGCTCGCTTTTTGGTACCATTCGACACTTTTAGTTTTTTGTTGGCAGCGTTCATTTTTTCTCAGTTTGTTAAAATGGTCATAATCGTCTCTTATTTTTTTTGCCAGTTTTTTCGTGCATGGGATAGACATTTTTATTAATCCAATCTCGTCTTAGTTCATTTGCAACTATCTTGCTGGCATTATCTCGAGTCATTGACTTTTTCTGTCCTTTTACTCCTTTTTTGCAAAGTGCAAGCAACCTACCAATCACAACTGTCCCTAGTGGCAACTTTCCAGTCGGTTTAAATTCGTCCACTTTTGTGTAGGTTTCCCCAAAAAGTTCTTTTCTGACGGCATTGCGTGATTTCCTTTCACCAGCCATCATTACCAATCAGCAGTCACTAAGCATTAGGATCTGCAAGTACAGTAAAACCCCATTAGTCGACATATAACACCGAAATATGATAGGTAATACAAATTATAGTCCTGCTAGATGTATCATATATATATTATTATTATTAAAGTAGATTATATCAAATATTGTATTTGATATATTATTTACTATTACACTGGGCAACAAAAAAAATTTTTTTTCGTGTCCCAAGAATGAAAATACCTTATTCTTATAGTATTTTCTGTGCTGAATCCAAATAAGTTTGTAAAATTTCTCTATCAGGTCTGGTTTTTGTGACATGCAATTTAATTTTTAAAAACCCATATAGTTACATACTTATTAAAATATGATCGAAAAGACATACCTGTAGTTTAAAAAGTAGCTTGTTTTGATTTTCTGCTGTGCTTTGCCTCAGGCATGTCTCTCTTAAGAGTCCAGCAATAGTCAGCCAGCATACTGGGGCTCCATTTGCCTTGGTAACGGTTTTCCATGGCAGAAATATCCTAATGAAAACGCTCACCATGTTCGTCGCTTACCGCACCCAGGTTTTCCGGAAAAAAGTCCATGTGAGAGTCCAAGAAATGAACCTTTAATGACATATTGCACCCCATTGCTTGGTAAGACTTAAGAAGATCTCCTACTATTTCAGGATAGTTTTCGGTCTTGTGATTTCCCAAAAATTTGTGCAGACACTTTTGAAACTCTGCCACGCAGCTTTCTCAACTTCATTCAACTCTCCTTCAAATCTCTCATCTCTTAACAATTCTCTGATCTGAGGGCCTACAAAAATGCCTTCTTTAATCTTGGCATCACTGATCCGGGGAATCTTATTTCTCAAGTATGTGAATCCTGTTTGCGCTTTATCCATCGCTTTAACAAAGTTTTTCATAAGTCCAAGCTTGATATGCAAAGGAGGAAGGTACACTTTCTCAGGGTCAACAAGTGAACTATTCACAACATTTTTCTTGCCTGGAACAAGTGAGGTGCGTTTTGGCCAATCCTTCTTAACGTAGTGGTTTTGCTTGTCCCTACTGTCCCACTCACATAAAAAACAACAGTACTTGGTGTAACCTAGCTGCAACTCTAGCAAAAGTGCAATGACCTTCAGATCTCCACAGATATTCCACTTATATTTCTGATACTGAAACTTTTCTAAAAGCAACTTCATGTTGTCGTATGACTCTTTCATGTTTGCAGCATGTGCAATAGGTACAGAAGGAAATTTATTTCCGTTGTGAAGAAGGACTGCTTTCAAGCTGACTTTTGAGGAGTCAATGAACAATCGCCACTCATCCACGTTATGTTCATGACCAAGAGCCCCCATGACTGAATTAACATCTTTACAAAACACAAGTCCATCTTCATGGGAGAACCATTCTTTGAATTCATCATGGCGACTGCGGAAAAAACAAACTTTAGTGTCACGTTGCAGTAGATTCCAACCCTTTAATCTTGAACCTAAAAGTTCAGCCTGCTTCTTAGATAATTTCAAATCACGAACCAGGTCATTTAGATCTCCTTGTGACAGTAAATGTGGTTAATTGGAGGAACAGGTAGCCTGGAATGTTGGATCAGAAATGTCTTCATCTTTTTCCTCGTGATATGCTACAGCTACGTTTGATTCCTCATCACGTAAACTTACATGTTCAGGAGGATTTGGTACTGGAAGTTGAGCACTGTGGGGAACTGGTCTCATTGCAGACGGTAGATTAGGGTATTTCATAAGGCTCTTTGTTTTTGAAGTGATCCCCTTTGTATTTACCAGGCAGAAATAGCAGTCTGTTGTGTGATCATTGGGTTCCCTCCAAATCATTGGAATAGCAAATGGCATGTGACGTGAACCGTTTAGCCATCCTGTAAGTAGTCTTACACATGTCACACAACAAATGTGAGGGGCCCAACTCTTGTCCTGATCGCCTACTTTACATCCGAAATAAAGTTCATAGCATTTTTTTACTAATGGTGTAAAGTTACGTTTCTGGGATTTTAAAGTTAGATCACCACATACATAACAAAAGGAATTAGGATGATTCAGACAGTTCCGCGGCATTACAAAACATCTATATGAATACAACACTGGTGTAAAATTAACAAGAAGCAACAGACACTAGCTGTTAACACTGTGACATTTACAAGCAGACTGACTTGGAGCTGCTCTACACACAGAAACTAGGCTCATGTCTGAACAGGTACAAACATGTTTCAACCTGCACAGTCTGCTGCTCCGACCAAATTTATCCTGCCAGCTTTATCAGAACTTTCTCCCCAAAGGAATAAATTGTACTAATTTTACAGAAAAATTAATAAAACATATATATTAATATTAATATATTTTATTATAGTTATATTAATTAATATAATATATTATTATATTTATTATTTTTATAATGTTTTATATTATAATATTGTTATATACTTAATTATATATAATATGTTATTATTTTTTTATCCGGTGATCATGCTAAATGAGGAAAAAATGAACATAGCGTCACAAGTAAACTAAGCCTGATAGAAAAAATCTGATTTCATATTTAGATTCAGCAGGAAAAAGTACACTTAGAACACCTATCAAAACCCTTGTGACAAAATTGTTGTTGACCAGTGTTATTATTAAAGTATATATACTATTATTAAAGTAATATATACACAATTATTATTAAAGTAAATTAGCGCAACATTGATAATACAAGAAACCACAAAAGAGAAAGCAGCCAAACACCAGAACAAGCCAAAACACTAAAGTAAGCCTAAATAAAACATCAATATTACGACACACTAGATACTTAACAACATTGAAGAATGAACATAACCATGATTAAAAATATGGGAAGCACTTATCAACTAATTATTTTTTTCTATCAGTTATAAGGTTTGGAGGTGGGAGGCCTCATTCATTCTTTATGTTCGATGTGGATCGGGCATTTTTTCAAATTTTTCGTCATCTATCCGCTTAACCACATTCCTAATGTCTTTCATTTGTTCATTTTCGATTCAGCGACCATGAAAACATGAAAAGACATATTACATGTGAAGGGTAGCGGTTTTTTGATCATTAAAACAAAAAATCGATATTTTGGCCACCATTTTGAAAAAAAACCTACTGAACCAAGTAAAAAATTCATTTTAAGTCCAAGAACTAGCCTGATTCGTATTGAGCAGCCAAAATGACCATAGAAACAACTCGTCCTAAAAAAGAAAGTTAGATTCCCCCACCCCTATATACTATGATAATACATTGTACAAATGTTTGCAAAAGCTCCAGGACAATTTTTTTTTCAACCATGCATGGTAAATGTCAGGCAAGCCGGTAATTATGCAGCTAGCTAAGGGGTGTCGCCGAGTTCGGTAATAATTTTTGTTCTTTTCTCCATGTTTTTTCATGCTTTGTGTAGCCTGTAGGGTTGCCAGACGTCCTTTATTTCGATCTCTTGTCCTTGTCCTTTATTGAAGCGTCAAAGGACGGCATATGTCCTTTATTTCTATTTTTATGTCTATTTCAAACTCATAAATAATAAATCCTTTAAGAAATTTATTATAATTACATAGGTATTTTTTTGCGTTTTGTTCCTTGACAGAGTAGGTAACCACTATCATTGCATCGTTAAGGCTTAATAAGTTAATAACAGTGTAGGCTCATTGATTTCTATGTAGCCGCAATATATAATTCTGTGAGCTCTACTGCAATAAGCGGAGTGCCCCCACAAATGTGTAGACAACTTATTTTTCCATACGCTGCATCGCTGAAAGATACAGTAGTGGTACTGCTCTCGTCTATATTCAAGAACATTTTAAATATAGTAAAAATCAAAGATGTTGAAATAAATATTTATCCTATAACATTTAAAAAATTTTGGGAGCATCATTCTCAGTGTAGGAGATATTGTCAATAGTTGTGGAATTATGAGAAAACACCAGTTTTAAGGTGTTTTGGATAGACAATTACCACTGCGCGAAAAAGGAGCAAAAAAAACAAGAATTATCACCAAATAATGCAGAAAAAACAATAATTATCACCAATTAAATAGCTAAGGTTAATTGAATGCCCAGTTCGGTCAATTGAATGGCCGGTTAGGTAAACTGTACGCCCTTGACGATTGGTTAGGTTAAGTCGACATTTTCGCTAAAATTAACCAAAATATCATGACTTAATCTAACTAATCGTCAAGGGCGTACAGTTGACCTAACCGGGCATTCAATTGACCGGGGGCAACTCACAAGTAGATAGATCACAGCACTGCATTATCGCATGCTCAGTTGCTCACACTACAACAATAATTTTCAAAAATAACGATGAACTTCGATATAATTAAGATTGCAAGTTTCACACACCATGTTGGAATCTAGACTGATAAATGGGGCGATTTTAAACCTGAGATAGAGCCAGGTTTAAATATGATTGGCTGGATGACGTCACGAGAGCGCGTGTCACTTGGTGATTGGTTGACGTCCGCCATGGACGGCGATAGCGGCAAATTCGAATTTTTTCTAACATAATTTCCTTAAACTTCACCATAAAATGATATTTCCCCAAAGTATATAATTAATTGTAGCGTGATGTACATATATTTCTAAAGTCGAAAAGGTAGTGTATGTTTATAAAGCCGCGACTCCCTTTAGCCGCATAATAGCCGGCAAGCCCAGCTATACTTAGTTACCGCATGTAAAGAACTATCCATGAATGTAATAGCACTAGTACTACAACTACTTTCCCATACGTCACAATGTTTCATAAGTATTACAATTTTATGTAAACATTGATACCATCAATGTTTTTTTAGTTCCCCCCATTTGCTGTCGGTTCAGACTGCAAAATCTGCTGGAATTTTCTATCACGTCACTCGAGAATTTTTTTCATAACACACTCGCACCCTAAAGTTTTAATTAAAACTAAAGTTTGGAGTGAAATTAAAGCGAGATTTTTTCCAAAGTCAAAGTGTGGATATTAGTTTATAAGCGCAAGTGTCTTATAAGGAACCAAACCCGCTTTATAAGATAATTTATTCTTATTAACTTTAAGACGTCAGGGAATATTTGGGGCCGTTCAAGTATTATATAACATACCGAGGGGGTGGGGGTGGGGTATTCAGGTGTTACAATGTGTTACGGGAGGGAAGGGAGGGGTTACTTGATGCGTTACGTGAAAAAAATTAAAAAGCTTATTTAAATTCTTGGTGTTAAATTTCATGTTATTGTCTTCTGACTATCTGTATATTTGTGTCCCCCTGTAGGGCTTCCACCTTCTGCATTACTGATTTTTCTGCTGATCTTTGAATTGTCAGCAAAGGATGTTACGATGCTGTCGTCGGTTAGTTCATTGTCTATGCCTGTCAGCATGATAGTGAATAGGAGTGGGGCTAATACTGTTCCTTGTGGTACTGAGCTGCGTACTTCCGATTCTAATGATGATATACCTTGGATTTTGACGACTTGCTGACGTCCCTGAGGAAGCTGTAAATCCACTTACCCACTTTGCCTGTTATTCCCATGTGTTTCATTTTACTGTACGTGTTATTATACTGTGATCACACTTGTCGAATGCTTCAGCAAAATCCATGTATCGTAGTTTTCACTGCTTTCATGTGCGTCTATGATATTGTTATAGTGCTCTATTAGTTGTGAATAACTTGTGATACGCACAAACTTTCTGATCGGGATCCGTGCTGGTTCTCATTGAATCTTTCCTGTGCCTCAAAACGTCATATATTATATCACTGGTATGCATCAATTTTGCTGTCAAGGGTTTTGTAAGTGATTCTTATAGAGTATTTCCTGCTGATTTCGAATCTGCAATCCGTTTTTCTCAATCAGCTCAGGTTATCCGGCTATGGCCTCATAAGTAAAATATAATTTTTCGTGATTTTGTCAAAGCGGAATTGGAACAGTAACATCTATCATCACTTGTTTCACTTGTATAATATCTTTTTTTACTTTTCAGGCATATAGATAAAATATTTCATAATGAATAGAGCGTGTAAAAATGATCCCAATAGATTCTGCTACATATGTGGGACGGTTACCATGCCAAATAACCAGTCCCAAGTCACTAAATTTGTGAAGACAATGTATAGAGCATACTTTGGAATTAAGCTAGGGGACCAGGACAAAAATTTCGCCCCTCATATGTGCTGCAAGACGTGCATTGAAAATTTGAGAAGATGGAGCAAAGGCAGAGCGAAATCTTTGCCTTTTGGAATTCCCATGATTTGGAGAGAAGGAAAGGATCACGTGACAGATTGCTATTTCTGCATGACAAACCTCCAAGGTGGGCTTATAAATTTATTTTTCTTAAATATTTTGAAATCCTCGTATGAAACTTGACATAATATTCACCATAATGTAATATTCACCATATATAGCATAATATTCACCATAATGGTAATCATACATTTACATATGCATATTGTTATAGAAAATACATTTACATATACATATTGTTATAGAAAATACATTTACACATACATATTGTTATACAAGTTACATTTACATATACAATGATTGTATATTTTCTTCCTTTTTCATTCATATTGTCCCCGAAGGGACAATATGAATGAAAAAGAAAGAAAATATACAGACTCCATCGACCTATTTCATATATTACAGACCGCAGCCTTCCCTCACGAGCCGCCACTGTCTGAATGCTTCTTCTATTTCATATGCAAGTTTTATATCCATGTTTCTGTGTTTCTATTTTCAGGAGTTAACAAGAAGAATAAACACATTGTTGTATACCCTGACATTCCTTCTGCTATGAGACCTGTACCCCATGGTCCTGGAATTCCAATACCCGACCCACCTCAAACCCTGGACTTCGATGATTCTGATGATGAATCAATGACCAATGCCAATGACCAGTCCCAGTCGTATATACACCTCAAAATACCGCTTCAAATGAGCCGAGGCCTCTCAACCAGGCCAAACTTAATGATCTTACCAGGGATTTAGGACTTTCCAAATTAGCTGCCGAGATCTTGGGCTCACGACTTCGAGAGGACAACTTGCTGGCTCCGGGAACAACATTCTCCTGGTATAGGAAACGAGAGGAAGAATTCCGCAAGTTTTTTGCAGTGCACGAAAATACCTCTTCCTTAGTGTACTGCTGCAATGTTGAGGGGCTAATCGAATCCTTGGGCCTGCCATATAACGCATCAGAATGGAGGCTATTTATAGACTCGTCTAAACAAAGTTTGAAAGCAGTACTTCTCAACATTGGGAATAGGGTTGCATCAGTCCCTGTAGCACATTCCGTACAACTTACTGAGAGCTACGATAACATGAAAATTTTACTGGATGCTCTCGTATACGACCAACATAACTGGAGGATCTGTGGAGATTTGAAGGTAATACTAATATCATAAGTAAACTATTGCTATTGACTATGTATTTGAGAGCGTATAAGAACACTTAACTTCCCCACAGAAGTGATACAGTCCAATGCATAGATTTTTTTATCTGATAGAACAAATTCTCTAAATTCTTTAAATATTTTCATTTTTTTTCAGATTGTGGCATTTGTATTGGGAATGCAAGGGGGATACACGAAATACCCATGTTTCCTCTGCAAATGGGATAGCCGAGCGGATGAGAAGCACTATGCACAGCGTGAATGGGCATCCAGAGAGAATTTTGAACCTGGGTCGCATAATGTCGTTTCAGTGCCCCTTGTACCACCAACAAAAATTTTGCTCCCACCACTTCATATTAAGCTGGGCTTGATGAAAAATTTCATCAAATCAATGAATAAGGAGGGTTCAGCATTCCGATATCTCGAGAGTAAATTTCCTCATATATCTGATGCTAAACTAAATGCTGGGGTTTTTGATGGTCCTCAAATTCGAACTTTGATCAAGGATACTCAGTTCAAAAAACGCAATGACTCCAACTGAGAAGAATGCTTGGCAGGCATTCAAATCAGTTGTCACTGATTTTCTTGGCAAGCGTAGAAGTCCAGAATACGAGTCCGTTGTCGAAAACTTGATGGAAGTTTTCAAAGCTCATGGGTCGCGCATGTCCATAAAAATGCACTTTTTGTGGTCCCACTTGGACTATTTTCCTGAAAATTGCGGGGATTATAGTGAGGAACAGGGTGAACAATTTCACCAAGATATCAAAATAATGGAAGAGAGGTACCAGGGAAACGGATATCAATATGCTGGCGGACTATTGCTGGTGTTTGAAGCGAGACGTGCCCGAAGAAAAACAGACGGAAAGCCAAAAAAACTTCCTTCCTTCCTCAATAAACTTTTTTCCATATTCATTGTATGAATAAAAGTATTTATTCACACAATGTTTTCATTTTTCACGAGTGTTCTTATAATATTACTCGTATCTACAGTGTTTAAGCTAAAAAAATCAATAAATTTGGGGATAAAATTGGACTTATAATAAATGGCCAATAGAGAAAAAACCTGACCTGATTGAGGAAAACCAATGTCATTTTCGAATTCAGCATGGTCGAATTATATAATATGAGTTGAAAAAACCCTCACAGCAGACAAAAAAATTTCATATGCATACCAGTGTTATCTCTCTGACTATACTTCCAAATATTTTGGTGAGATGGGATGTCAGTGGTGCTCGTCTGTACTGTAGTTCTTTGCTTGAGACGTATCTCCTCCTTTGTATATAGGGACAATGTTCGCTCTTTTCGGGAAGTTCGATATTTCCCCTTCGTCCAGAGATCTCCAGATCCAATTGGAGGGGGATGCTTCTTTTCGCCGCGGTTGTTTCGCCGTGGTAGTTTCGCCGCAGTTGTTTCACCGCAGATCTATATTATTGTACTTAAAATATATTGGCAATGTTTTATTACTGCCGCTTATTGTAATAGGGAGTGAAGGCGTATTTCTGAGCGTCTTACGCGCGTGTGGTTGGTTGGTTGGTTGGTGTTCGAATAAAAATGTGGAATGTCGTGATTGGCTGGCTGCCATTTTTTATTGTGATTCTGTCCTGCGAATTTTTAATTGAATACGTTATTGTGAATCCGTGAACAGTGAACTTCAGTTAAGAACGTGAACAGTTTTTTGGCTTTAAAATTGGAGGTAAAAATGGTTAATTAAGTTTTGAACTTTAAATTTTCTACATACTTCGACAAAAATATTCAGTACAATAATTTTGGGGGTAAACTTACGTAAAGTGCAAACTATGGTTTAGGAGCAATATTTTTAATGTTCCATTTTGTGTATTGGCTACTCATTTCACGCGCAGGAATTAATAAAGACGAAGGCTTCATCGTTCAAGAGGAAGTTTAACACGCGTGAGCACGGTAAGGAATCAAAGATTAACGGGTCCTCCGCTAAAAGGTAGATTTGTAATTTGTACGAGTTGAGTATGAACCATCTTTAATTTCCGCAGTTCTCTCATTGAATAAGTGCTACGTCGTAGCCAATGTCGTAACAACGCTTCCCGTTAATCAGCGAAGTTAAGCGACATTGGGTCGGGGTAGTAGTTGGATGGGAGACCGTCCTCCGCGTCCAGATTATGTAGCGACCCGTGGTTCGGATCCCACGTAAAGTTGTAGGTCCCCTCTGTCGTATGACCTTAGGTGTTGCGAAGGAGCTTAAACAACCCCAGTCATTATTATTATTAATTTTATTCATTGAATAACGGGTATCTATCATTATTTGTTGTTGCGTTTCAATAACGTTATTTACGTCATTTTAAGAGTGTATGACAAAAGACGTTTTAATTTGATGTTTGTGACTATCCTGTTTTTATATAGGATGCGGGGTTGGTGGGAACCGAAACTGTCATTGGGTAGGGTCCAACATTTGGAAAGTTTTAATCTTGAATCTCCCACCCACTTACTTTGTGCAAGAGTTTAGGCGTACCATTAATAATAGGGTTTTGGTTTGGTTTCGGACATATTTTTGCATTTGTATATTTGCATTTATACTTGTGTATGTCACTATGTTTATAACATTAGTTATTTAATCACCATATTATTTGAACTTGTTTAATAATTTCAATGTTCCTGGCCTGCATGGTCTCTATTTTGTGGACAAAAATTCGGTACTGTGTCCGGTACCTAAACGTGTGTGTGTATATATATATATAATTTCCCGTCCGGTAACAATATATTTCACTTCACTGATGCGCCAACAGCTCTCGGCGTTTACCGACCACTTCGTTTTTGGCAAAATCGAAACCATGCCCATTTCAATAACGTCAGGTGGCAGAGAAGAACAGGGTAAATCTTATGCTTGGATCAGACGTACGCAAGTTTAGGTAGGTGGCTAGGGCGTGGTTTCGACTTTGCCAAAAATGAGGCGGTTTGGTAAACTGAATATAGTTACGGACAATCGGTGAAAGTTAAGAGAGAATGTACCACAATCTTAGCGAAATTCATCACAATTTAGAAAGTAATGAGATATCGCTTTTATACTCTGCAAAGAAATCATGGCACTGTTTTAAAGCTATAGAACAGCTTATGACCCAGAGTTTGTAGCATTATAGATTTTTTGGATCTTTTCCGTTTGGTGCCCACCATTAGAATTAAAATTAATTATTACCATCATGTGTACTCTTTTACGCTGATTTAAAAATTATATAATATTTTTCCAATAAATGAATAATAAAAACAACCTCAATCATCATTATTATTATTAATTTTATTCATTGAATAACGGGTATCTATCATTATTTGTCGTTGCGTTTCAATAACGTTATTTACGTCATTTTAAGAGTGTATTACAAAAGATACGTTTTAATTTGATGTTTGTGACTATCCTATTTTTATATAGGATGCTTGGTTGGTGGCTGGTGGGAGCCGAAACTGTCATTGGGTAGGGTCCAACATCTCTTAACTTTCATCGATTGTCCGTAACTATATTCAGTTTACCAAACCACCTCATTTACCTAAATGTGATTTTCTTAAAGGTCTCTGGATTGTTTCCTTACTCGCCTTTGGTTCATTCGTTTTTTTTTTCTTTCGGGAAAATGTAAATGGAATAATAAATGTAAATGTAATAATGGAAGTAATAAATGTGGAAATCAATATAAATGCAATAAATGTAATAATAAAGGTAATGAAATAAACGTAATAATTAGTGTAAAGGTAATAATAAGAAATGTTAAAAAATGTAAATGCAATAATAAATGCAGTAATTATGTCAAAATAATAGAATCTGTATGTATAGAACAAGAGGATAGTTTTAATTTGTGCGAATGTACTTATAAGCGGGACCCTTTAATAAAAAATAAATGCCCTTCTCGGGTCGTGGGAACGGGATCTAGCCTAGGTTCGAATTCCTTAATGGTCTCTGGATTGTTTCCTTCTCGCCTTTTTCATTCGTTTTTCGGTTTACAATTTCTGTATAGTAAACAGCAGTATAATAATCAATGTAATAATAAATTTATAATTTCTGTAATAAATAATAATGCAATATTAAATGTAATAAATTTAATAATAAATGTAATTATTATGTAAAAAATAATAGAATCTGTATGTATAGAACAAGAAGATAGTTTTAAATTTGTGCGAATGTACTTATAAGCGGGTCCCTTTAATAAAAATGCCCTTCCAGTGTCGGGAGAACGGGATCCAACCTAGGTGCGAATTTCTTAATGGTCCCTGGACTGTTTTCCCTATTGTTTTTGGTTCATTCGTTTTTCTGTATCCACCCGAAGAGGATGCCAGTGGGCATCGAAACTGTTGTGGAAATAAACTGTCTATTAGAGTGGGTTTTAATTATCATAGGATAATAAAAACGTTACAGCCCTTTAACGTTTGAATTTCGTACATTTAATTTGTCTATTCTTCAAAACTTTGACTATAATTTGCGTTGAAAATTGGACGTAGGCTATAGACCATCTTATTCTTAGTTCGCGCAAAGACCTTGGCTATATACAGTACATTCGTGACACTTTTAAAGCATAAAAGGAACAGAATAGAAGACTGGAATATTACAAAAATAATTACAAACTAAAGAAAATATCACAACTTAACCAAACCAATCGTTAAGGGCGTACAGTTGACCTAACCGGACATTCAATTAACCTAACTGGGCATTTAGTTAACCTAACCAGTTGGTTAATTTTAATGTTAATATATAAATAAATAAATATCATGTAACCTATTTTGCATAGTAAATATCATATAATCTATTTTGCATATTTATTGCCCTATTATGCAAAATGTTGCATTTCTCCAAAAAAAGAGTTATTTTTGTATTCAGAGGGTCAAAATGCACTACTGGTGCTATTTTCAAAAGAATCTGGTGGTGGGCTGCAAACGGAAAAGACCCGATTTTTTTTTTTAATTAACAGATATTACCTATGAACATCACCAAGATCTACAGATCTACAGAAGCTAAGGCTAACAAAGACCCTAAGATCCACTCTAAGGCTAGCCCGAGAGAAAGGAGAGAGTAGGGGGTTAAGAGAAGAGAGGAGAATAAGGGGTTAAGTAAGGAGCAACACCTATCATTCGTGGGTTAACATTCATTCAGAAAAAGAGGGAAAAAGTCTCACCATCATCATCCGCCGGCCACTGCCGACAAGTCAGAAAAATAGTCGGAGAATATAGGAGAGGGTGAAAGATGAAAAGAAGTAAAATAAGAACGCTTACAAACCATGCAAACACAGTCTTAACTCACTGTCATACCATGCAAACTACAAACATGCAAGAAAAGAGTTAGAGACATGCAAAGTAAGGAGGATAAGAAAAAAAAAAAAGTAGGTAAAGTTAAACAAAAAGTGGGTTAGTTTACGCTATGAGCTACATCTACATTCGTGTTAGTCTAATTTTTTTTTTTTTTTTTTTTTTTTATTGCTGGCATCACACGCTGGCATGTCACAAGCTGGCATTCATCGTCAACAGACTCATCCTCGAGCACCACCACCAGAGCCCCTGTTGTTAACTTTCTTTTTTAATTTTAAACAACGTTAATATTTTTAAAATGTCTGTCAAGACGGTTCTTAAACACATTAACGCTGGTAGAATGAACGACTGACGCGGGAAGATTATTCCATTTATCAATTACTTTAAACGTAAAGAAGTTTTTAGCGATATTAGTAATGAAACGTCTGCCACGCAACTTGAATCCGTTATTGCGAGTATTACTATTATCGAAAGTGAACAATTTGTCAAAATTTACGTTATCGATGTTATTAACGATTTTGAAAACTTCAATAAGCTCCCCCCTTAATCTCCTAGTTTCGAGTGAATACAAGTCTAACACTTTAATCCTATCTTCATAAGGCTTATTGCGCCTTATGAACCCTTTCTAACCTATCAATATCCTCACGCAAGTACGGGCACCAAAATTGAACGGCATATTCCAAATGAGGCCTGACTAGGGACTTGTAAAGGGGCAATATAATATCCTTCGATTTAAATTCGAAATTACGCGCTATGAAGCCTAACATCCTATTAGCTTTTGCGCAAGACTCCAGGCACTGGTTCCTAACCTTTAAATCTTTAGTTACGCGTACGCCTAAATCTACTTCCTCGTCAACGCTCGCTAAATCCCTATCATCCATCGTGTACACGTAATTATTGTTGCGAGAACCTATATGCAAAACTTTACATTTATCTACGTTAAATTGCATCTGCCACTTATCCGTCCACTCCATAATCCTATCTACATCGTCTTGGATCCTATTTCTATCGTCCTCGTTAACAACCTTACCGCCTATTTTAGTATCGTCCGCGAATTTTGACACGTTACTAATCAATCCTACATCTATGTCGTTAATGTAAATTACGAATAACAATGGGCCTAACACTGAACCCTGTGGGACACCACTACCTACCTCTAACCACCCCGATTCACTACCATTAACTACGACCCTCTGCCTCCTAGCACGAAGCCATTCTTCTAACCAGTTAGCTACCTGACCGCGGATACCGTGCGCTTTAACCTTCGCAATTAGTCTCCTATGCGGAACTGTATCGAACGCCTTTTTAAAATCTAAATAAATAACGTCAGCTGCCCTATGCCTATCGTATTCGCGCACTATTTCGTTATTTTGTGTTCTGATGATGATGATGATGTAACACTTGTCAAGATTTGTGAACTTTACTCAGAGATTTGGTGTAATTTTTATAAATTATATTATTATAGATTTTATATGCTATATTTATTCCATGTTTGTCAGTTCGATGATAAGTATATTAAAACTGCAAAGTAGAATGGAATTCACTGCATCAACTTGACATCATTATTCAAAAGATGCGGGTTTCATATAGCTTTATCAAACAAACTTTAAAAGTCCTCTTGGTGTTACAGAACTTTTGGCCATAGTTATTATTTAGAGTATTGGCGATTTAGAAAAAAACTGACGTTTTCCTAAATAGTCCAGTAGCACAGACCCTGATTTTACTGGAACCCTGCATTGTTTGTTATAAAGCAAATTTTTACATATTTTGAAAGCTTATACTACCCCATTCAAGAATCCATTGGGTGTACACCTGACACCCGCTTGGCTTTTTCAATATGGCCGCCATTTTCCAAGATGGCCGGCGGAATATTGGATTGCAACAATCCATTGACCCAAAACGCAAACGAAGAGCAGACTGATGATCCTGACGATCCTGACACAACCATGTCTTTTGATATTTGCCCCCAATAAATGGTTACCTAATGTGAATAACTGCATCAAAGTTGTCAATGCCAATCCCTCAGCTAGGTGTGAGCTTTGTTTTGCTTACGAGGTCCACTGACCTTGAGTATTGACGAATGTGGGTCAAAACGACTCCCAAAGTATCTGCAACCCCTCCAGATCGACTCATCATCCTAAAAACCCCTAGAAATGACACCAAGATCATCAAAATCCACCAAGTATTGACCAGGATATGGGATTTTTCAGTTTCGCCGGCCATCTTGGAAAATGGCGGCCATATTGTAAAAGCCAAGCGGGGTCAGGTGTACACCCGATGGATTCTTGAATGGGGTGGTATAAACTTTCAAAATATGTCAAGATTTGCTTTGTAACAAACAATGCAGGGTTCCCACCCCGTGCAACCGGACTAAAATGGAAAATTTTGGAAATAATTAAAAGCTGATGACCGTATTTGGAAAGTTTTGAAATAATTGGCTAGTGAATCCTTTGGCGTGTTCCGCAAGGTCAGTTTATGTTATTTCGGTTGTTTTGGCCAAGCATTTTTCATGGTCATAATTAACCATTCGGATATATACCTGAACCATTGCTGTTTTGGTTGTCAGCTACAATCGATTAACAATCGTCCAGTCACTTGACAAACCAGCTAACAAATCTGCATCTTAGTAAATCTATTAAATACTCTCTTAATCAATTAGGGAATCAGTCATCCAGTCAATAAACCAACCATTCAAAATTCATCACAGATAAAACCAACCAAACAATCCCCACCAACCAATCATAAAACTAGCCCACAGGACAGCTAATCATTATAGCTGTGAATCAAGCAATCAGTCCATTCATCATCTATTATTCAAACCAATCAATCAATTACTTAACCAATCAACCAGAAAAAAATACTGTGATTATCATGGACAAAGTTTTTATTAATTGAATAATTCCAAAGTTCCAAAGTTATCCCCAAACCATAACCTTTGGAGGTTGTTTATGGTGGCAATATAATATTTGAAATGATGCGGTTATTGACGAAATTACGCCTTGACGTTCCGTACAGATAATTCTGCCTTAATTGAATGCATGATTTGGCTCTAGTCAATAAACAGAAGCTTGATACATTGTTGAACGATCCAATCAGTACATTTTCCAAAAAAGGAAACTATTCTGATTTTCATTTAGGAGTATTTTTTGGTTGGTGTTCTTGCCACTCGCTCTCCCTGTGAACCTTCCATCGAATGGTTCTTCTACTGACTGCAGTAGAGAGCTCCTTATGCATCTCGACACTGGTGATGAAGGGGATGACGTTTGCCCTCCTCCTCATTGCATTATCAGTGCGTTAAGTCATTATTCGTGGCCTGCCTGATCTTGTTTTGGGTCTGTAGTAGGTCGTGGTTCTGATTAATCATTGTTTCGAATTTAATCATTAATTAATCAAAAAAATATTTTTTAGAAAATGATGGGAAATGATTAATTTTCCTCATAATTTCACCATCATTTTATCTTAAATTTTGTAATGTATCATTTTAATTTGGCACCTTTTTGCGTGCGGATTAGACAGTTTATAAACTGTCTAATCCGTCCACGCCTGATTTCTTGAACTAAAGCAAACTAAATGTTTGAGCAAACTGTTTACTTCGGTCTTATCTCACGCAACAGAAACAATAAAGCTCTTTCTTACTCTTTTCAGAAGTATTTAATTTTTAATCATTTTTAATCAGTTAATCATTGATTAATTAGAAAATTTCATCATTCAGCAGTTTTTCCTAAAAATGATTAATTAACCATGCCTTAGTCTGTACTCCCCATCCTCAGCACTCTTCTTTAAAACCTTCTAAACTACTGTTCCTGACAAGTATTTGAAGTCAGGAGGTTACCCGCTTTTGACTGTACCCTCCTTTTATAAGTACTTTCGCCCGATTTCCCTTCTGTTGGGAAATTTTCAGTGTTCTGCTTATTTATAGCGTGCTGGTTAAATTAGGAATTCATTATATGTGTATTGCACAGAGGTTAAGACATTAATTATAGCATTATATATATGTATGTAAAAAACGACGCTTGTGTAGAAGAGCGTTCGCACAAGATGAGGAGGGAGAACGAAC
This sequence comes from Bathynomus jamesi, assembly GCA_023014485.1. NCBI lineage: Eukaryota > Metazoa > Arthropoda > Malacostraca > Isopoda > Cirolanidae > Bathynomus > Bathynomus jamesi. Next base: position 112,777 of record JAJOZX010008287.1, read on the forward strand.
AAATGAAAAATGAGGTACCACCCGGGAATCGAACCCAGGATCATCCGATTGCCAGTCAGATATGCTATCCACTACACCTCATTTTTCATTTGTTCGTTCTCCCTCCTCATCTTGTGCGAACGCTCTTCCACACTAGCGTCGTTCTTTACATTAATTATACTGTTGTTTGCAGCTAAAATGTATATATATGTACGGCATGCGAAGGTGCCCCCTCAGGGCATTGGTTTCTGCTCGTATGTAGGAGAATTACGACTTCTGATTGATCGAGGTCCATGGTGTAGTGGATAGTATATCTGACCGGCAATCGGAAGATCCCGGGTTCGATTCCCGGGTGGTTACCTCATTTTTCATTTGTTCGTTCTCCCTCCTCATCTTGTGCGGAACGTTCTTCTACACAAGCGTCGTTCTTTACATTAATTATACTGTGTGCTGTTTGCAGTTAAAATGTGTGTATATACACACACACACACACACACACACACCACACACACACACCAGGTATCCTCAAAAAATGTCCCCATTTCTAAATAAATGTTCCGAGCTAAAAAAAGGAATCTAGACACAAAGACAAACGCAATAAGTATGTAAAAGACAGGAGTATATTAACTTTAATTAAATAACGTGTTCAGTGTAATCGCCATTTTTTCAAACACAATATTCAACCTTACACAAATGTTTGACATAAGTTTTGGAAATAGCTCAATTGGGATATTTTTGGTGATTAACTCGTATACTTTTGTTATTTAGGTCTTTAAGTGTCTTAAATTTGGTAGAATAGATCCATTCTTTAATGCAACTCGACAAAAGAAAGTCAAAGGGTGTGGGGTCAGGTGAGTATGGGAGCCATCCTACTAGCTCATGAAGGGAGATCAGCCGCCTGGAAGAATTCTTCCTCAAAAAGTTGCGAGTTTCACAAACAATATGTGGAAATGCTCCCTTCTCCCGAAACCACTGTGAATCTGGGTAATGCAGTTATTTATTTTACGGGACAAACTAATTAGGTGTGGTAAGCAGAAATCTTATCTTGTAGCATCTGACGATATGAATTTTGCGTTACCATTACTGCTTTTCTAGTTTCATTCTCAAAGAATACCACCCATACCACCATACCACCCAACAGCGACCCAAATGTTAGTTTAGCAACACCACGGAGAATCTCTATTGGGGCGCCAGCATGACTTCTCCAGTAACGAAAGTTTTGCTTATTAATCTCCGTAGGTAGATAAATGTACTTAACACTCGTCAGTGAAGTGGGTGTGTTTCAAAAACTCAGGATCTTCTTCTAGCTTTGCTAACATCCATGTTGCGAATTCCATTCGTTTTTGTTTTCAAACATTAGTCAGTGAAGCTTGTGAATAAATTTTATAAGGAAAAAGGTTTAATTCGGTAGGAAGTATACGATGCACAGATGTTCGTGAAATACCTATTGACTTCTGCGGACTTCGTGCGATAATTTCATGAACCATATTTAAGTGTTGCGCAGTTCTCGCGGATCGTCGCCAGTAGTATAGCCGCAAAAGGGGAGAGTGCAAGAATGTTGCAAGTGATGACGTGATGTTGCAAAGGGGGTGGGGTTGTTGCAAAGGGGGGTGGGGGTGTTGCAAAAAAAGGGAAAAAAATAAAAAAAATAAAAAATTACTCCAAAGGGCCCTTTGTTGCCGGTTGCAAGGGGCATGCAACTTGGAGGCGGATTTCTCCCCCAAGCTATTCCCCCCAAAGGGCCAGAAAGGAGAGAAAGGAGGAGAGGTGTTCACCTGGCAGGAGCCAAGTGCATATTAAGACTTCAGCCGAGTAGGCGTTGTTTTATAGGCTCCTAATCAGCCAGTTGGCTGAGCCAAGGGGGGAGGGGTACACCTGAAGGAGAGAGAGACACCTGAAGGAGAGAGAGAGTAGTGGCCTTTGATTGCAAAGCATGCAACTTGGAGGCGGAGTTCTCCCCCAAGCTATTTTCGTTTACCTAACCTAAGAAGCCTCTAAGGGGTTTTCCCAAAGGGCCAGAAAGAGAAGGACCAGAGGTCCTTGCTCGGCTGGGAGCCGAGCTGGAATGACTCCGTCAGTCGTCTCTCGGCCTTTTATAAACCTCTATTCAGTTGCTGAGTTGCCAGATAGCGCCATGTATTCAGTTGCTGAGTTGTCAGATCACGCCATGTATTCAGTTGCTGAGTTGCCAGATCGCAGCATGTATTCCAGATAGCGACATGTATTCCCGATAGCAATATTTATTAAATTGTACTTGTATATATAATAAACTAATGAACCACTCGTGTACACAAACCATATAAAATACCACAATATATGATTGTAGATGAGTCCTCACGAATAACGAAACGAAATGAACATTTACGATACAATTCGAAACACATGCACTTCATTCCCCTAAATCCCCCACCCATCTGTACTTGTATATATAAAAACTAATGAATCACTCGTGTGCACAAACAATATAAAATACCACAATATATATTTATATAGTTAATCAATTGGAAGATTCAACTTTATAAAATAACACAATATGTTTATATAGTTAATCAATTAGAAGATTCAATTAAAATTGAAATTAGTCAAAACACAATCCGCTATAACGGGATCGGTTTCGAAGAACACCTGATGGTTGAGAGACCATCCCCCCAATCCCTGATAAGTATCCCTTCACTCCAAACGAGATGAAAATTTATGAAACACACGGGCCTCATTCCCTGCGAAAAAAAAAATGAAAAAACGAAAATTTACGAAACAATTCATTTAAAAGTTGAAATTAGCCAAAACACATTCTCATTGCGCTTACGAAAAAACATATATTAACAATATATGATGGTAGATGAATCCAATTAAATTCTGTTTATTAAATAAATAATTTTACGCACTTAATTTTAATTATAATATTCGAATATCAGTGGGGAAAAACGAACGGAAATGAAAATTTATGAAACAATTCAAAACAGACGATCGTCATTCCCAAAACCCGTATATATATATATATATATATATAATTAATAAACGAATAAACAACTCGTGCACACACACACACACACACACAAACACGCACGCACATGAGGAAAAGGCGACTCTGTGGCATTTCGAATCGTGTCCCTAGAGACCTTTTCGGCCGAGGGTTAATCCTTTCGTCCAAGATATTCGAGCAAAAAGCACCGTTTACTTCAAATATTAATATTATCATTATTATTACTTCTACAATGAAAATATTTACGCGTAATTTGTATGGTGTCATATTCTTAGATACCATCTCTGTTATTGAAAGAATACACACAATTATATTAAATAACAATCAGCGAAAGAAATAAGGTAGGCATACCTGAATGTACTAATAATTATATATATATATATATATATATATATATAGAGAGAGAGAGAGAGAGAAAGAGAAAGAGAGCGAGAGTTTTGTTCAAATAAAGGAATCCAAATAATATTTCCATTTACTCAGTTTTCCCATTTAAATTAAGTGTACTAATTTAAATTTACTTCTTTTTCCAGTTAACAAATAGTATTAATTTTAAATAAGTGTACTAAATTTAAAAATGGCAGTTTGTTTCTAGTGAGAAAGGAAAGCCAATGCTCTTAGTGAATGGGTTTTTATATGTAAGAGACCTAACCTAACCTAACCTACGAAATACATCTCGTCAGGGAGTCGTTGCTTACTCTTCCACATTTCAACATAACAGGATTATTGAACCGGATTTAAAATAACAGGATCATTTGACCCGAGGCAGTAGTATGCCCGAAAAACATCGTAATGCACGATTTTTTCTATATTTGATCCGAGGCAGTAGTATGCCCGAAAAACATCGTAATGCACGATTTTTTTATGTAGCAATAATAATTAACTCTTTCTCGCCGAATTGGTAAGCTTTTCACCCGACCTTAGACCTCCAGTTTAACATGGATTCAGAAATACATCTCGTCGATGGGGGTCGTTGCTTACTCTTCCACATTTGAACATAACAGGATTATTGAACCGGATTTAAAATAACAGGATCATTTGATCCGAGGCAGTAGTATGCCCGATAGAAAAATTCTGAAACCGGAATCAGTATCAAAAGTTCTATAAGAATCACCAAATAATTTTCGTTGTACCCTAGTGCAATTTCTCGCCGAATTAGAAAGGTTTTCACTCCGCCTTAGATCCCACAGTTTAACGTGGAAACTGAATGCTTTTTTAAAATATAATTAGGCTATATTTCTTTATTATAAAATAAGTTAACAATTATGTTAACACAAGAATTTGTGAAAACAATACTTGTAAGTAAAAATATAATATAAGGGAATACCATAGAAATGTAAGTGTCTATAATTTATTCACAAGAAACACGATTTTATATATATGTTACTCGTCCGGTCCCGTTATAGCGGATTGGTACACGTCATAGCTCCACCCAGCTACATCGGCAGCCAATCACTACGAACATCTGGTCTTTTGGGCGGAGCTTGGCGATTGTGCATATAAAAGGGGATATTTTTCAGTTGGGAGTAACAGTAGCTATTTTCGCGTCAGTGAATAATCATTCCCTCCACCATGGACCTGTACGTCTCCCCAGACTTGTATGAAGAAAGTGACGCTGCAGCATTAACGCAATTAGTCTTTTTAATGCGATTGACCGTGTGAATTATTTCCAACGCAAACCGTGAAGATATTTGCAGTGACGCTCCTTACAATCCGACGCAAGGGACTACCATAGAAATGTAAGTGTCTATAATTCGATTTTATATATATATGGAGAGTTGTAGTATCTCGTCAAATAGATACTCGCCAAAAATTTTTTATCAATCAATGTTATTTGTTACCCCATTATGCTAAAATCGAAATTTTTTATGGCAATCAATGTTATTCCTCGAACCAAAGATATCTTCACATAATGGGGATCTGTCTGTATACTCTGTATATGTTTTAAAAGAATGAACATTATTCCTTTAAGGTCCGATGAGGATTTGACACGTGTTATACAATCTTTTGAAGAATCTCGGAATACGGGGATATACTGAACAGTCACAATGTCACACATCCTCCACCATGGACCTGTACGTCTCCCCGGAATTGTATGAAGAAAGTGATACTGCAGCATTAACCGCAATTAGTCTTTTCAATGCGATTGACCGTGGCGAATTATTTCCAACGCAAACCGTTGAAGATATTTGCAGTGACGCTCCTTACAACCCGACGCAAGGGACTACCATAGAAATGTAAGTGTCTATAATTCGTTTTATATATATATATGGAGAGTTGTAGTATCTCGTCAAATAGATACTCGCCAAAATTTTTTATGGCAATCAATGTTATTTGGTTCTACCCATTATGCTAAAATCGAAATTTTTTATGGCAATCAATGTTATTCCTCGAACCAAAGATATCTTCACATAATGGGGATCTGTCTGTATACTCTGTATATGTTTTAAAAGAATGAACATTATTCCTTTAAGGTCCGATGAGGATTTGACACGTGTTATACAATCTTTTGAAGAATCTCATGAATACGGAGGATATACTGATCAGTCAACAATGTCACACCGAAATAATGTAAGTGTTTTTCGATCTTTTTGGGATAAGAAGACACAATATATTTTCATAAATTTATTAAATGAAAGAAATCAGTACAATAAACAACTACAGAATATATCGTTACAAATATACGAACAAAAACATTATAATATACAACGAGTACGTACAATTGGAAAACGGTTTTTATCTGTCTGCATACCATTTCATCGTTTCGGCGAGTGTGACACGGGTCAAATAAATTTAAAAAATTTATAAATTCTTTATCACTTGACATATGCATGAGAAATGAGACGCAGTACATTCCGCAAACATTAGTAAAATATCCTTGCATGCGAAATGGGTTCCATACAACTTCGGGAATATGTAACTGAGCGAGAAATTTTACAATAATAGGGTCACTCCAGGGTTGAGTACCGAGTGAATCAAAATAGTACAGGCGCTGTCTATTTTTAAAATAGACAGCGATCCAGTGAATCCCTTCATTACCGATGATGTCTGTGTTCACAATAAGACTACCGCATTCTCGCGTACTTGGCAAACTCAATGTTTCATTCTTCGCAAACACGCCGATAAATTTGGAACGTGTGACTCGCTCCATTACTTTCTGAAGTGTATTAGCATCCATTTTAAAAGTCAGTGATAACGCTCCTAAATCTATCTACTTCTATTAGGGCTTGCGATTCGAGATATACTAGTACACTAATAGGAGCGTCTATAGGCTTGGCGAATTCCAGCCGCACTGAGATGTTTCCGCTCTGCTGTGGGGTTAAATGGGTATTTACGCTAGCAGATAAGTCAGGTGTAATGTCAAACGGATAAAGGTTAAATTGATCAATGAATTCTTCCTGCGTTACCCCATTACCAAGCTCATCACAATCACCTGCAATATGGGTCAGATTACTATAGGCTCTGGCACAAAGAGGTAACACAGCGTCTGATGAATAGTCCGTACCCATTGTTCCACCCAAAGCAGTGCCATTAACGTATAGAGTTATATTTTTAAGTCCGAAATTCTCGAATTTAAAGGCACTCTTTTTATATTTTCCATTCACCGAAGCGTGGTCCTGCATGCCGATTAATATCCTTTTAGGAAGATTTCCCAGGGCAATGTTTTCTATCTGCTTCGATGCCAACCCTGCAGGAACCGTATATAGTTTGATTGCACTCTGTTAATAGGATATTTCACTGTAGCGTTTAGTAAATTTTTCTCAATTTCTAGTTGTTTTGGTGAACTTAATTTCACTCGCCGTACGCGGAGGTATGTGTCCATAATGTGAACCACAACGGGCTTTGCACCCTCTCTTGATCAGCATCCAGATTTAAGCAGATCTCAGGACTCGTGCGGGTGAGCTTTATTTTCATATCCACCCCGTTGACAAGCAACTTCTCCTGGAAAGTGAAATCTGTGTGCAACCGTCCAAAACACTCGTATATTTCTTTTTAGAATTTTTAAATTTGTCCTTTATACTATTTTCATCTTTAGTTTGATAATATCCCTCGGCACTTAAAAAGGTAGCCTTCGCTTCTTTGGAAAAGTTGAGGACATTTTCCAGATAGGCTCGTAGATGATAGTACCCCGTGCCTGCCGATATGTTGGTCTGATTTAAATATACGTCACACTGGTTGAATATGGAGTGCAGAAAGTTTGTTTCAGGGTATACAGCATATTTGTCATCGCAGACCGTTCCATCAGAATGGGCTATACGTAGCTTAGCGTACATGTGCACACAGCTTGGATCAAAAAAGTAAGGACCTGAGCTGGGTATCACGAATTCTATAGGTGCACTCGGGGAACTAATTGTGTTTAAAGGGTTAATTGTAATAAAGTCACTGTGCTCAATAGAAACTTGGGTTGGAGGTAGCTCAAAAAGGGACAGCTCCGATTTACAGCATTGTGAACTACATGGGTGGATGAAGCGTGCCATGGCGAAATAGTGACTCCTCTCTCGACAAGTGGTAAACAAACTATGATTCATGAGATCAATGTCCTTAGCTTATATCAGTCAAAAAAGTGGTCAACCATAGGTTTCATTCGCTTACAGCACTTCTTTTTTGATAGCCTTTTACGTTTAATACCACGTGACCCCTTCTTCCGGGCAGCCCGCTTCTTCCGCCACCACGCATTTTTCTCTTTGCATCTTTGATGATTTCGTCCCGTGTACGCTTTAAATGTTTTTTTAGAGCCTCTTTAGGTTTAGCCCCGGCCAATATGTCTTCTGCAGTGTTAATACCTGATTGTAGCGCTTTCCTTCCAAGGTATCTGGCACCCCTCTTCAGCAAAGGAACAGCCGTACGTAGTATGGATGAAAAAATGGACCCAAGTCCACTACCGCGCTGGTATCGCACCCCTCGATAGACGGTGAAAGGCTTTCTATCCATTATAACTCAGTGCGTCGAAAGTGTAGCTTCACTGTTAAGCTCCCGTTACCGAATGGGAAGTTTTCACCCTCAATCGTTCTTATATATATTGAGATATTGGTTATTAAATTAGTTGCGACATTCACATAATGGGGTCTGGCATATGTAATACTCAAACTCCTTCCTCTATGGTTGGGGATGTGAGCAATGCGCAGCAGGCGTGCCTGGGTATCCCCAACAAACTGGTGCTCCACTATATTACTGTAAATATAGCACATGTCTGGGGACCTTTCAACCAATTTCTCCATCTTCAATTGATACATTAATCTGGACAAGTCATGCTGTGCCTCGTGAAATGTGTCTCTTTGGAAGGCTGCGCTATATCGGCCATTGGCTAGAATTTGATAGCGACATGTATTCCCGACAGCAATATTTATTAAATTGTACTTGTATATATAATAAACTAATGAACCACTCGTGTACATCATTGTGGAAGGATCAAAGGTACAGGGATCGAATATCGTAGACATTGTCCATGATCTGGTGAGAAAGTGGGATAGGCCATCACCATCAGGATGGAAGCATATTAAAGCAAGACTACAACAAATAAATGTCCCTAAAACGTTGATAGGAAATCTGAACAGGTTAAAAGACTTGGAGCATGCAACGCCTGTGACACAATTGAAGGCGCCGTCACCCCCGGCGGTAACACCTTTCAAGAGGAGCAAGAAGAGGTTAAACCAACCCTACCCACGTGCCTCTAAAATACGCAAATGGCTAACGTATTAACTAAACGCTATTATGACATTTCTACCCATCCTCTTACGGCGGCGTAGATAGACTGTACAGAAGTGTTTACGGAGTAGGAAAAAAAGATGTTGAAAGATTTTTGAGGGAGCAGGACGCTTATACGCTTCATAAGCCTGTGAGAAAAAGGTTTAAAACGCAAAGATATTCTGTGTATAACGATGGTTACCGCTACATTCTATTCATAATAGACGTATTCTCTAGATATCTGTGGCTAGTTCCTCTGAAAAATAAATCACCTGAAACAGTTGCTAAAGCCACCAAAACGCTAATGTTAAAAGAAAACAGGGTTCCTGGCTATTTTTGTACGGATATGGGGAAGGAATTTATAGGCCGTGCTTTTCAGAACATGTTGACAGAGTTTAATATCAGCTATTACACAACCAATTCTATACATAAGGCTTCTTTAGCTGAAAGAGTTCAGCGCACCATAAAGGAACGCATGCACCGTTATTTTACACATAAAAACACATACAGATTTCTAGACATTCTGGAATCATTGGCGTCATCCTACAACCGCTCACACCATCGCACGATTGGGACAACACCTAACGAAGTTTTAGAAAGAGGTACGCTCCCGAGGAGAGATGCATCACCACTACCACCACCACCACACTGCGCGTTTCAAAATCAATGATTATGTAAGGCTGTCGCGTTCGGGGAACAAATTCGCAAAGGGTTTTGAGCAAGGATGGACACGCGGGATTTTTAAAGTTAGGGCTATGAGACCTAAAGGTGAGATAATGATGTATTACATTGAAGATTTGAATGGAGAAGAAATCTCAGGAGGCTTTTACCGCGAGGAATTGCAGAAAGTTGCGTTTAATTTAGGAAAAAATGTGTTTAAAATTGAGAAAATTTTAGGAAGGAAAGGTTCAGGAAAGAGAAAAATGTACCTGGTGAAATGGCTAGGGTACCCAGAAAGCTTCAACACCTATATAAAAGCTGATGCAATAATGAAGCTTAAATAGTATGCAACATGGCTCCTAACCATTTCTACGTCACACTCCCGTCCTCCTCGTCCCTGTCTGTACACCCTAACAACACACTAGCCAACTTTGTAACAACTCCACAAGCACATTGAATTGGGTCGTGATTCGTATGAGGTGGGGATATGCGAAATTCAGCTGGACACCATCTTTTTAAATATTGAACATAAAGAAACCGTTTTTACGATTCTTAGAGACATTGACGAGTGTGAAAAAGCTGGGGTAGCTATGGATGAAACTATGCGTATCGCTCGGACTAAGTTGCACGGTATTACAGTACAGAAGTAAGACTAGGACCGGGTCAATATGGTTCGGCTGAGGATGTTGTGAGAGGCTTAAACGTAAGTTTAAGAAACTCAAACCTTACGAATGATTTAGTATACGAAATCGTAAACCCTGCACATACACTAATCCTAAAATCAAAGACTAACAGACGTATTAAAGACCATAGAAAGTTCCAAATTCTAGCCAATGGCCGATATAGCGCAGCCTTCCAAAGAGACACATTTCACGAGGCACAGCATGACTTGTCCAGATTAATGTATCAATTGAAGATGGAGAAATTGGCTGAAAGGTCCCCAGACATGTGCTATATTTACAGTAATATAGTGGAGCACCAGTTTGTTGGGGATACCCAGGCACGCCTGCTGCGCATTGCTCACATCCCCAACCATAGAGGAAGGAGTTTGAGTATTACATATGCCAGACCCCATTATGTGAATGTCGCAACTAATTTAATAACCAATATCTCAATATATATAAGAACGATTGAGGGTGAAAACTTCCCATTCGGTAACGGGAGCTTAACAGTGAAGCTACACTTTCGACGCACTGAGTTATAATGGATAGAAAGCCTTTCACCGTCTATCGAGGGGTGCGTTACCAGCGCGGTAGTGGACTTGGGTCCATTTTTTCATCCATACTACGTACGGCTGTTCCTTTGCTGAAGAGGGGTGCCAGATACCTTGGAAGGAAAGCGCTGCAATCAGGTATTAACACTGCAGAAGACATATTGGCCGGGGCTAAACCTAAAGAGGCTCTAAAAAAACATTTAAAGCGTACACGGGACGAAATCATCAAAGATGCAAAGAGAAAAATGCGTGGTGGCGGGAAGAAGCGGGCTGCCCGGAAGAAGGGGTCACGTGGTATTAAACGTAAAAGGCTATCAAAAAAGAAGTGCTGTAAGCGAATGAAACCTATGGTTGACCACTTTTTTGACTGATATAAGCTAAGGACATTGATCTCATGAATCATAGTTTGTTTACCACTTGTCGAGAGAGGAGTCACTATTTCGCCATGGCACGCTTCATCCACCCATGTAGTTCACAATGCTGTAAATCGGAGCTGTCCCTTTTTGAGCTACCTCCAACCCAAGTTTCTATTGAGCACAGTGACTTTATTACAATTAACCCTTTAAACACAATTAGTTCCCCGAGTGCACCTATAGAATTCGTGATACCCAGCTCAGGTCCTTACTTTTTTGATCCAAGCTGTGTGCACATGTACGCTAAGCTACGTATAGCCCATTCTGATGGAACGGTCTGCGATGACAAATATGCTGTATACCCTGAAACAAACTTTCTGCACTCCATATTCAACCAGTGTGACGTATATTTAAATCAGACCAGCATATCGGCAGGCACGGGGTACTATCATCTACGAGCCTATCTGGAAAATGTCCTCAACTTTTCCAAAGAAGCGAAGGCTACCTTTTTAAGTGCCGAAGGATATTATCAAACTAAAGATGAAAATAGTATAAAGGACAAATTTAAAAATTCTAAAAAGAAAATATACGAGTGTTTTGGACGGTTGCACACAGATTTCACTTTCCAGGAGAAGTTGCTTGTGAACGGGGTGGATATGAAAATAAAGCTCACCCGCACGAGTCCTGAGATCTGCTTAAATCTGGATGCTGATCAAGAAGAGGGTGCAAAGCCCGTTGTGGTTCACATTATGGACACATACCTCCGCGTACGGCGAGTGAAATTAAGTCGCCAAAACAACTAGAAATTGAGAAAAATTTACTAAACGCTACAGTGAAATATCCTATTAACAGAGTGCAGATCAAACTATATACGGTTCCTGCAGGGTTGGCATCGAAGCAGATAGAAAACATTGCCCTGGGAAATCTTCCTAAAATTAATCGGCATGCAGGACCACGCTTCGGTGAATGGAAAATATAAAAAGAGTGCCTTTAAATTCGAGAATTTCGGACTTAAAAATATAACTCTATACGTTAATGGCACTGCTTTGGGTGGAACAATGGGTACGGACTATTCATCAGACGCTGTGTTACCTCTTTGTGCCAGAGCCTATAGTAATCTGACCCATATTGCAGGTGATTGTGATGAGCTTGGTAATGGGGTAACGCAGGAAGAATTCATTGATCAATTTAACCTTTACCCGTTTGACATTACACCTGACTTATCTGCTAGCGTAAATACCCATTTAACCCCACAGCAGAGCGGAAACATCTCAGTGCGGCTGGAATTCGCCAAGCCTATAGACGCTCCTATTAGTGTACTAGTATATCTCGAATCGCAAGCCCTAATAGAAGTAGATAGATTTAGGAGCGTTATCACTGACTTTTAAAATGGATGCTAATACACTTCAGAAAGTAATGGAGCGAGTCACACGTTCCAAATTTATCGGCGTGTTTGCGAAGAATGAAACATTGAGTTTGCCAAGTACGCGAGAATGCGGTAGTCTTATTGTGAACACAGATGTCATCGGTAATGAAGGGATTCACTGGATCGCTGTCTATTTTAAAAATAGACAGCGCCTGTACTATTTTGATTCACTCGGTACTCAACCCTGGAGTGACCCTATTATTGTAAAATTTCTCGCTCAGTTACATATTCCCGAAGTTGTATGGAACCCATTTCGCATGCAAGGATATTTTACTAATGTTTGCGGAATGTACTGCGTCTCATTTCTAATGCATATGTCAAGTGATAAAGAATTTATAAATTTTTTAAATTTATTTGACCCGTGTCACACTCGCCAAAACGATGAAATGGTATGCAGACAGATAAAAAACCGTTTTCCAATTGTACGTACTCGTTGTATATTATAATGTTTTTTTCGTATATTTGTAACGATATATTCTGTAGTTGTTTATTGTACTGATTTCTTTCATTTAATAAATTTATGAAAATATATTGTGTCTTCTTATCCCAAAAAGATCGAAAAACACTTACATTATTTCGGTGTGACATTGTTGACTGATCAGTATATCCTCCCTATTCCGAGATTCTTCAAAAGATTGTATAACACGTGTCAAATCCTCATCGGACCTTAAAGGAATAATGTTCATTCTTTTAAAACATATACAGAGTATACAGACAGATCCCCATTATGTGAAGATATCTTTGGTTCGAGGAATAACATTGATTGCCATAAAAAATTTCGATTTTAGCATAAGAGGTAACAAATAACATTGATTGATAAAAAAATTTTGGCGAGTATCTATTTGACGAGATACTACAACTCTCCATATATATAAATCGAATTATAGACACTTACATTTCTATGGTAGTCCCTTGCGTCGGATTGTAAGGAGCGTCACTGCAAATATCTTCAACGGTTTGCGTTGGAAATAATTCACCGGTCAATTGCGTTAAAAAGACTAATTGTCGTTAATGCTGCAGCGTCACTTTCTTCATACAAGTCTGGGGAGACGTACAGGTCCATGGTGGAGGGAATGATTAATCACTGACGCGAAAATAGCTACTGTTACTCCCAACTGAAAAATATCCCCTTTTATATGCACAATCGCCAAGCTCCGCCCAAAAGACCAGATGTTCGTAGTGATTGGCTGCCGATGTAGCTGGGTGGAGCTATGACGTGTACCAATCCGCTATAACGGGACCGGACGAGTAACATATATATAAAATCGTGTTTCTTGTGAATAAATTATAGACACTTACATTTCTATGGTATTCCCTTATATTATATTTTTATTTTTACTTACAAGTATTGTTTTCACAAATTCTTGTGTTAACATAATTGTTAACTTATTTTATAATAAAGAAATATAGCCTAATTATATTTTAAAAAAGCATTCAGTTTCCACGTTAAACTGTGGGATCTAAGGCGGAGTGAAAACCTTTCTAATTCAAATTGCACTAGGGTACAACGAAAATTATTTGGTGATTCTTATAGAACTTTTGATACTGATTCCGGTTTCAGAATTTTTCTATCGGGCATACTACTGCCTCGGATCAAATGATCCTGTTATTTTAAATCCGGTTCAATAATCCTGTTATGTTGAAATGTGGAAGAGTAAGCAACGACCCCCATCGACGAGATGTATTTCTGAATCCATGTTAAACTGGAGGTCTAAGGTCGGGTGAAAAGCTTACCAATTCGGCGAGAAAGAGTTAATTATTATTGCTACATAAAAAAATCGTGCATTACGATGTTTTTAGGGCATACTACTGCCTCGGATCAAATATAGAAAAAATCGTGCATTACGATGTTTTCGGGCATACTACTGCCTCGGGTCAAATGATCCTGTTATTTTAAATCCGGTTCAATAATCCTGTTATGTTGAAATGTGGAAGAGTAAGCAACGACTCCCTGACGAGATGTATTTCGTAGGTTAGGTTAGGTTAGGTCTCTTACATATAAAAACCCATTCACTAAGAGCATTGGCTTTCCTTTCTCACTAGAAACAAACTCTGCCATTTTTCGATTATTATTTATTATAATTGTGGGTATAGTTAACCTGGAAAAAGAAAGTAAATTTAAATTAGTACACTTAATTTTAAATAATATTTTGGGAAAACTGAGTAAATGGAAATATTATTTGGATTCCTTTATTTGAACAAAACTCTCGCTCTCTCTCTCTCTCTCTCTCTCTCTCTCTCTCTCTCTCTCTCTCTCTATATATATATATATTATATATATATATTATATATAATTATTAGTACATTCAGGTATGCCTACCTTATTTCTTTCGCTGATTGTTATTTAATATAATTGTGTGTATTTCTTTCAATAACAGAGATGGTATCTAAGAATATGACACCATACAAATTACGCGTAAATATTTTCATTGTAGAAGTAATAATAATGATAATATTAATATTTGAAGTAAACGGTGCTTTTTGCTCGAATATCTTGGACGAAAGGATTAACCCTCGCCGAAAAGGTCTCTAGGGACACGATTCGAAATGCCACAGAGTCGCCTTTTCCTCATGTGCGTGTGTGTGTGTGTGTGTGTGTGTGCACGAGTTGTTTATTCGTTTATTATAATATATATAATATATATATATACGGGTTTGGGAATGACGATCGTCTGTTTTGAATTGTTTCATAAATTTTCATTTCGTTCGTTTTTCCCCACTGATATTCGAATATTATAATTAAAATTAAGTGCGTAAAATTATTTATTAATAAACAGAATTTAATTGGATTCATCTACATCATATATTGTTAATATGTTTTTTCGTAAGCGCAATGAGAATGTGTTTGGCTAATTTCAACTTTTAAATGAATTGTTTCGTAAATTTTCGTTTTTTCATTTTTTTTTCGCAGGGAATGAGGCCCGTGTGTTTCATAAATTTTCATCTCGTTTGGAGTGAAGGGATACTTATCAGGGATTGGGGGGATGGTCTCTCAACCATCAGGTGTTCTTCGAAACCGATCCCGTTATAGCGGATTGTGTTTTGACTAATTTCAATTTTAATTGAATCTTCCAATTGATTAACTATATAAACATATTGTGTTATTTTATAAAGTTGAATCTTCCAATTGATTAACTATATAAATATATATTGTGTTATTTTATATTGTTTGTGCACACGAGTGATTCATTAGTTTATTATATATACAAGTACAGATGGGTGGGGGATTTAGGGGAATGAAGTGCATGTGTTTCGAATTGTATCGTAAATGTTCATTTCGTTTCGTTATTCGTGAGGACTCATCTACAATCATATATTGTGGTATTTTATATGGTTTGTGTACACGAGTGGTTCATTAGTTTATTATATATACAAGTACAATTTAATAAATATTGCTATCGGGAATACATGTCGCTATCTGGAATACATGCTGCGATCTGGCAACTCAGCAACTGAATACATGGCGTGATCTGACAACTCAGCAACTGAATACATGGCGCTATCTGGCAACTCAGCAACTGAATAGAGGTTTATAAAAGGCCGAGAGACGACTGACGGAGTCATTCCAGCTCGGCTCCCAGCCGAGCAAGGACCTCTGGTCCTTCTCTTTCTGGCCCTTTGGGAAAACCCCTTAGAGGCCTCTTAGGTTAGGTAAACGAAAATAGCTTGGGGGAGAACTCCGCCTCCAAGTTGCATGCCTTGCAATCAAAGGCCACTACTCTCTCCTTCAGGTGTCTCTCTCTCCTTCTGGTGTGTCTCTCTCCTTCAGGTGTCTCTCTCTCCTTCAGGTGTACCCCTCCCCCCTTCAGGTGTACCCCTCCCCCCTTGGCTCAGCCAACTGGCTGATTAGGAGCCTATAAAACAACGCCTACTCGGCTGAAGTCTTAATATGCACTTGGCTCCTGCCAGGTGAACACCTCTCCTCCTTTCTCTCCTTTCTGGCCCTTTGGGGGGAATAGCTTGGGGGAGAAATCCGCCTCCAAGTTGCATGCCCCTTGCAACAGGCAACAAAGGGCCCTTTGGGGTAATTTTTTCTTTTTTTTCCTTTTTTTTCTCTTTTTTTTATAATTTTTTTGCAACACCCCCACCCCCCTTTGCAACAACCCCCATCCCCCTTTGCAACATTACATAATAACTTCCAACATTCTTGCACTCTCCCCTTTTGCGGCTATACTACTGTCGCCTACCATTATTACACTTGTGTTGATTGCTTACATTTCCTTTTGTTTTAAATTTTCTAACAATTCGTGATATTGTCTTTCGATGTGGTGGATATCTGTATCTACATTTTCTGCAAAAGTTCCTCCGCGCCTGCGTCAAATAATTTGTCACATGAAACCACTCAATGATCTTGTTTTTCTGTTCCAGCTGCAAACGCGGCATGACTGTTTGTGGGTTCAGGCACACTGTTCCGAGTGTTCCGTATAGGTATATGCGGAATAAAACCCCAATCTGTTGCCTTTCTGAAGAAGCTCCATTAATAAAATATACATCCATCATAAACTAACTGGCAAATGAAAATATGGACACCACACACACACACGAGTATATCGTATTTGATTACCGTTTCTTTTAAAATATTGCAATCTATCATAAGTTATGGTAATAAAGTTTGTAATTCACTGTAACATTATTTTGGAACACTTTGTACTTGTGTAGGAATATACAAGTTGATCCAAAAAGGTGTTCCCAAAAATAATTTACTGAAAGTTGTTTTGGAAATACCTTTTTGCGTTACCTTGTAGAATATATACACATACCAACAAGGGATACAGAAATTACACTCCTAATATAATTTTATTTATGGAACAAATTTTAGTGCCAAAAATAACACCGTTTTAGGTTCTTTAACAGAACCGAAATATTTATTGAAAAAATTAGAAAAAAGTCAAAACATTTTTTTTGCACCGCTGCACTCGAAAATAAACTAAAAATAACTAAAAACTTTACATACGCTAATTCTTACGTAAACTACAATGGACATTGAGCAATATTTTGAGTAGAGACGTTAGCAAACTCTTTCAAATGTTCACTTTAATTTGTGATGTAACCCGGAGATTGTAGTTAAAAATGACGGCCATGTACCACTGAGGAATTAAAAATGAACATTTGAAAGGCGCCTACCAACGTCTCTACTCTCAGAATATTACGTAATGTTGGTAGTAATTTATGTAAGAGAACTGACATACGTAGCTGAATTAATAAATATTTTACCTTGTGCCAATTTTTTTTGGTCACTCTGTATATTAAATGAATGGTGTTCACAGACTAATTGTGCGTAATAATTGATTATTACCTTTAATTTCCCATATTATTTTCGGTTAGTTATAATTAATAATTAAAATTTAAAAGAAATGTATCCTGGAACTCAGAATCGGATTCTGCAGGGTAGTCCCTTTACGCAGAGGACTTCGTAATCTCTATGGGAATGCTCACCACCTTGGTAGGGTACGTAACATACCCCATGGCTCGGTTGGACCTGTATGGAGAATAGAGAATTTCCACAATTAATATGTATATATATATATATATATGGGATTGAACTCAGAATGGTCCCCTGGGGTTTTTTCATGATACACACAGACCGTGCATGGAACAAGGAACTCTTCTGGGAAAATTAAATCCACTATAGTCCGAATAAGTAATGCAGTAATGGTAAATGACAAACACTATAGTTTTTTCTTTTTCATGATGTTAGCCCGACGTGGGCAACGGATCACTCGCAAAGGGGCCCCCAAAATATAGCTTCCCTCACCAGCTATCTGCAAAGCAGATCGGATCCAGCTTTGGGTCAGGATCTAGGGTTTACAGTTACACCTAGCCTACTATGATATATTCAGAACCTCGACATAAGCAAAAGACTCATTGCATTCACGTCGGATTGAATACATAAAAGAAAAAGGGGTAACTATTGTATTTTTAGCCAAAAAACAAAACTGTAACCTCAACTGGCCGAATAAGTAATGGTAAATGACAAACACTATTGATCCTATCCCAAAGCTGGATCCTATCTGCTTTGCAGGTAGCTGGTGACGGAAGCTATATTTTTGGGGCCTCTTTGCGAGCGATCCGTTGCCCACGTCGGGCTAACATCATGAAAAAGAAAAAACTATAGTGTTTGTCATTTACCATTAGTCTAGGGTGATTCAAATATGGGGGTAAAAAAGATTTTTTTATATTTTAATGTGTTCAACCCTTTAAATGGTTCATTTCAGCATAAAAACAACTATCTTAAAATATTTTAGCGAATTTTTAATTTTTAGGGGTTGCTACCAGCAATTAAAAATTGACAGAACGACTCAAATTGTCAAATTTTTCCACACCACCCAGGGGGTACAGTACAAGGCGCATTGCTTTTTTTTAATGTGGAAAGCTCCCCCGTAGGTCCTACCATAACCACAACATGCATAATTAAACTAGCATGATATTTGAGACATTAGCTGTCCTTACTTCATCAATGTTTCTTTCTTTCTATCAGGGTAAACAGCCCTGTAGTTTTTCACTACTTGTAGCAAGAATTGTTTTTGATCTTCGTCATGTGTTAGTTTTATTATATTCATCCATTAATTTTACTCCTCTTTCCGCTATATCATTCACGACTTTCCACTGTTTGATAGATTTCTTAGCGGAGTTATACTCTTCATCATTATGCCATTCTTTAGCATCTTTGAGTAAAAATTTTGAACTAAATTCTGTTATTGTAAAGAATCTTTGAGTATTTGATGACAAAATCTTCTAATTTCTTCGTTGGAATAAGTGCAGGATCTAGAAAAGCCCGTTTTGCAGGAAGAGTTTCTGTTGTATTTTGCAAGGCCTTTACAATTTTGTTTTTCGTTTCAGTAGGCACTTCATCATCATAAAAGGCCAAGGCTACCAGTTCTTCTGATAGGTACCAGAGGTGACCTAACAGTTTTTTAATAGCAACAAATGCAATTGTGTCATTTATTTGTTTGTAGACTACAAGATTCTGTAATAATTCCAGAGCAAGACGAGGAGCGCAAGATGGCACAGGAGCTGTAAACCATGCCTTTACATATAACCGAGTAGCAAATAGACAGATGTCTTTTAGTCCTTTTTTGTCTTTTACTGAAATTTTGAACTGAGATTTGAACATAAAATTTTTTAATGAATATGTAATTTTGGCCATCCACCTAGCCCGATGAAGTCCTGCTGGATGTTTAAATTTGATTCCACCTTTTGGTTCACCTCCCCAAAAAATAATTGTTAACTGCAATAGTTCTAGGTAATCGTCTCTTGGTTGGAATGTATCTAGTTGATTTGTTGCAAATATAATTATGTCATCTTTGATGTCATGAATATTTTCATAGATATCTGGATCTGATAATGCTGTCTCGTAGTCCTCCTTATTAATGCTTGATCATTTTTCTCTGAACTTCTTAAAAAGGACTATATTTGGGCCAGAAGATGGGATAAAGACTTTGAAACAACAGCTTCCAGCATAATTTCAAATATATGGTGTCGACATGCCAGCCACAATAAATCGTTGTCGAATTTTTGTTCTAGAAGAATAGCTGCACCATTTCTAGGACCAGTATTGGCTGCCGTTGTATTGAAACACATGCATTTTATTTGTTCGCAGATGTCCCATTCAAGCGATGTCTGATTGTTTGCATTAAAAAGAGACGCATTTCTGTCACTCAATTTTGCAACATCAAGACTTCCTAATAATTTATCATCAAACAATTTTCTACGTTTGCCAACCTTACTTTTCCATGTTGAAGGTTGTGCAGCACAGAAACCAGATTCATCACTTTTACTCTCCTCTGATTCTGATGATGTACTGGTGAGTATGACAGCCTCTTCACTCTTCTTTCTTTTGATCTCTTCTTCTGCTTTCCTCTTTTCATAACGTTGTTGCTTTTCTGCTGCTCTTTGCTCTTTTTTAGCAACAGCCTTATCAATGGTACCCATTTTTCCATGACGTCCTTTCTCACGTTGCATTTTCAAGAATTTCTTATCATTCTATTTTTATAAGCTGCATAGCATTCTCATGAGCAATGTCAAATAAGTTTTCCAGTTTATCTTTCCATTTTTTTCTTTATTATTTAAATTTTGTGATCTTTTCAATTTGTTTGCTTTGTTTTTCTTAAGCAGCTGTCATTCCTTCAGTATTCCTTGAATTTTATCTACTACATGTATTCTTTGTTTTGCTGGTATTCCTGCTTTTTTCCAAACTGCTAGCACATCATCCGCAGTAGAGCAGCATGATTCTCTAATGTCTTGCTTTTTAATATTTCTGTAGTGCATGAAGAGGGCCATCATTTCCTTCTCTGATGGTAATACGGATGTTTTTAGTACTGCAGAGGGCTGCCCAATTAGCCATACTTCAGTTTCTTTTCTTGTAGAACTTCTCCCAAATGAGCAACTGGGTGATGGTGAGTTAGGCCTAGCTTCCATAATCGATTAATTGGTATCAAAATTACGAGTTCCAAGCAACAATTAAAAGCAAGCTAGTATATAAACCATTAATTAAAAATTCTGAAATATAAACAATTAAACATAAAATCATAAGTTGTAAAAACAAACAAATTGAAAAAGAGGGAAACTTTGACGCCTGGTAGCACATAGTAAATTTTATTTAAAATTCACCAAATTTGGCATACACTACTTTTTTGTCATAGGGAACAAAAATACAGGTTGAACAATTAAAAAAAAACTGATTTTTTTTTTATCACCCTAAGTCCATTACTTATTCGGACTATAGTGGATTCAATTTTCCCAGAAGAGTTCCTTGTTCCATGCACGGTCTGTGTATATAACTATATATATAATAATATATATATATATATATATATATATATATATATATATATATATATATATATATATATATATATAGAGTATATGTAGGTAGACAGAGATGCTTAGCTGGTGCGACTCTATTGTATACAACATAGATTATATTTATCATTACGCTCCTTGCAGACACCTTAATTCTTTTTTTTTTGACCAAAACGCTTATTAGGCGGAAGGGCTCTGAATCTCTTCCGATCAAGAGCAGTTGTCTCAGTGTTTCCTGAAAATGCTCTACAGAGTTAATTACAGATATTATTATATATTTATCGACTATCTGGTGTGTATTGTTCAATATAATGTTATAACATTATAACATTATATTGAATAATACACACCAGATATTATTATATATTTATCGACTCTCTGGTGTGTATTATTCAATATAACATTATGACATTATATTGAATAATACACACCAGATAGTCGATAAATATATAATAATATCTGTAATTAACTCTGTAGAGCATTTTCAGGTCATGAAACACTGAGACAACTGCTCTTGATCGGAAGAGATTCAGAGCCCTTCCGCCTTATAAGCGTTTTGGTCAAAAAAAAAGAATTAAGATGTCTGCAAGGAGCGTAATGATAAATGTAATCTATGTTGTATACAATAGAGTCGCACTGGTGCGGCGGGATTACGTTCCGAGAGACCTCCGCGATATCGCGATCCGCGTTAATGATCTTATGGGGTAAATTGGGTAGGTTCCGAAGACCCCCAACATACACAGTTTTTACTTAAACTATGAAAGTAATTCATAGTAAATTGCAGTGCGTTGACTCGTAATTAAACTTTAATATAAACACATGATAAAAATAAAATTTTACTTTAATGGGGTTGTTTAACCTTCTTCGCAACAGCTAAGGTCGGATGACTAGGGGGCCCACGTCTTTCGTGATCCGAACCACGGGTCACTACATAATTTGGACGCGGAGGATGGTCTTCCATCCAATTACTCTCCAGACCCAATGTCGCTTAACTTCGCTGACCGACGGAAAGCAGTGTTACGACTCTGGACACGACGTAGCTCTCGCAATAAACATAAAAGTGAATAAACACAAATGCGAGTGAAATTATAAAATATAACACTCGCTATTTACGTCACTCAATCAGCCTCAAACTCTCGGCTTGCGTATGCCCGCGTCTACTCTCGTTTGTCCATGGATACTGACCGCCTGGTTTGAATTTTGTACTTTTAGCTGAAAAATGCTGCGTTATTCGCGTATTACTTCGCGTAATTAAAAAAATCTTTTATTTCTTGCTGCGTTATTCGCATACCGCATTATCTTATCAAACTCCGCGTTATCAGCGTATTCTACTACCTGAAAATTCTAGAAGAATAATCGTATACAATTTTTTTTACCTTTCCACAAGAGACAACGCCATCCACTGACACTCTCCCGACGTATAGGGGTTCGTTATCGTCCGTATGTCCGCCTTCCAAAGCACCGGAAGGCACTTTACCGGCACTTGCGGCCTTCCATTTCAGCTCAACGCTGCCCGGATTACCCAACACCTGAAAAACAGGAACATCATATATGTTAAACATTAAGATGTGCTCTCTTTCTCTCTCGTATATATATATGTAATGTATGAATTCATATTGAACTCACGTAGTACGACTTTTGGAATATACTGTACTTCGGAATTTAGTAAATGTTCCAGTATTTGGAAAATTCTAAATTTCGGGCAGACCTTCCACGCCCACATTTAGTCCAAATTTGAGGTGTATATATATATATATATATATATATATATATAATATATATATATATATGCAGGAAGGAGGAGCCAAGGGCGAATGTCCACAAAATCCCCCCCCCCCCCTCATAGAAAAAGAAGAGCCAAAATGAAGATTCAAAATTTTCGAGATGCCTGGATACTGTGCGTTTGAAAAACTGCAGGCCACAGACAGAAGGAAAAATGGATTGAGGAAGGTTGTTCCAGAGTTGACCGGTTGAGTAGATGAAAGATTGAGAATAGCGATTAACCCTCGCGTTAGAGTTGGGCAGAAAAGGAATGAGAAAGTGTCGAAATTGTAAAGTGCATCTAAAAAGTCCATACCCATTGCGAAATACGTTGAAACTCGTAACTCAATGAGAAATACATTTATTTGCGGAGCTATATAGTTTGTAATTAATTAATTTAATTGGTTCATTAATGTATTTAGCAGTGGGCATAGACTTTTCGAAGACACTGTATACTTATGTGAAAATAACATTTATTTTATCCTAATTTCAGAACATAATTTATTGATCGTGGATTCTATATATAACTGCAGCATGGTCGTAGCCGCGAGCATTTTGGGTATAATTGGGTATGGGGCATTAAAATACATTTATAAAAATGAAATTTGGCTCTTACGTAATATTCATCCTTGGCAACAGCTTCGCCTCCGTAAGGTATGTAACACGTGTTTTCTTCGGGCACAACCATACCTAGTATATGCCCACCTTCGTGTTTAGCCATGCCCACATAGACAGTTCCTTCGTTACCTTCTCCTCCACTTACAGGATGCCGGGGCATATACCCACCGTGGCCGGGCACCCAACGAGCTGGACGCTTGTACATGATAGCTGTGAAGTAGATAACTTGTTAACAGTATATATATATATAGGGTGTTCTAAAATTACCTAGTAAACTTTTATATGAACACAAGATCTTAACAAAAATTATAGGATAATTTATAATTTTATTTAAAATAAAAAATAACAATAATTGTTCGTTTTAGATGTTCAAAGTGTCTTCCTTCAACTTGAACACATTGGTCACAACGTCCGACAGACATATAAAAGTTAACTAGGTAATTTTAGAACACCCTTTGTATACAGTATATATATATATATATATATATGTGTGTGTGTGTGTGTATATATACACACACACACACATATATACAGGGGTTGGACAAAATAATATGAACACCTTGATAAATGGCGGTTTTTATTTTTAATATGGAGTTGGTCCTCCTTTAGCGGCAATAACAGCTGCAATGCGTCGGGGAATTGATTCATACAGCTTTTGGACAGTGGCTAGAGGAATCCTGAGCCATTCTTCGAGCAAACCCTGCTCCAGTTCCTCCAAAGACGCCGGCGATGGGAATCGGCTTCTGACCTGCTGCTCCAACTGACACCACAGATGCTCGATGATAATGTTAAGATCCGGGGATTGTGGAGGCCAATCCAAGCGTTCTACTTCACTAACATGCTCTTCAAACCAGTTTTTAACGACCCCAGCGGTGTGGATTGGTGCATTATCATCCTGGAAGACGGCGCCGCCAATGGGAAACAGCGTTTGGACCATGGGATGGACCTGGTCAGCCAATATTGACAGATAGACCTGGGCGTTAACCCTACCATGCAGTACTACAGCTGGGCCAAGAGTATTCCACGATATTGCTGCCCAAACCATTACAGATCCGCCTCCATGCTTAACGGTTGGGGTCAGGCAGTCGGGGTCATAAACATCTTTAGGCTGTCTCCAGACGTAAACTCGACCGGAACATGGAAATAGCGTAAAGGAGATTTCGTCGGAGTAGACTACATTCTTCCACCGGTCCATTGACCAATTCTTATGGTCATTACACCATTTTCTGCGCCGCTCAATGTTGATGTGCGAAAGGAAGGGTTTGGCAATTGCAGCCCTCCCATGGTATCCAGCTCCATGGAGCTCGCGACGTACAGTTCTGGTCGATACCGGGCTTGCAAGATGCTGGTTAAGCCCTGCAGTCACTTTTGGAGCTGTGGTCTTATGGTTCTTTGTCACAATGCGCTTTAGCACCCGGCGGTCTCGATCACACATCTTCTTCTTGCGTCCACTATTGCATTTGTCGGTGCTTGTCTTTCCATGGTTTTGGTATGCAGACATGACCATAGAGACAGTTCCTCTGGATACATTGAACATCTGAGCGGTTTTCGTCACCGATGCACCAGCCATCCGCTCTCCGACAATTTGCCCTCTTTGGAAGTCTGACAGGTCTTTCATAACTGCTAATTCATAATTCACTCAGATCTGTAAAAACAACGTGAGGGTTATAACATGACGTATACACTCTCTGTTACGCATTTAAATAGGTTTGCCAGTCATTTGACCGTTTACTTTGTGTCTGAGCAGTCCGTAAAGATAACAGGTGAAATCGGCGGGTATTCATATTATTTTGTCTAACCCCTGGATATAACCCTTCGGTGGTGTAGCGGTTAGTATCACTGATTACGAATCCACCGGCACCGGGTTCGATACCCAGTGACAGCAGTCGGCCTGCAGCAATCCCAGCTGTTCATCCTTCCATACAATAAAATTGGTTAGTAGATAAATGGGTGCCTTCGGTAGCCTAGTGGTTAAGACGCTGGGATGCTGATCGGAAGGTCATGAAATCGAGTCCGGGCGAGGACTGTAATTTCTGGAACGTGGTTCAGATTCCACGTTAAGCTGTAGGCCTAAGGTGGAGCAACAAGCTTGACTTTCGTCAGAATGAACAATTCGGGCGGAAGCAAAAACCAAGGTTACCCAAGGTTATAAGTTGTGCAGTACCATTTTATATATATATAATATCAGTTGTGCAGGACCAGTACTAATACCAGTCATACAATACCAAAACCCTCCCCAAAAGTACCAGATAGGAATTGCACCATGATTTATTATGAACAGTACCAGATGGAACTCTTTGAAAATACCATTACCAACATCTCTCTAATATCCGAGGGTTAATGTGTCATTGAAGCAAAAATATCATCTAAGTACCCTCATCATTATATATTGTAAGCAGGAAACTGGAAGCCCTCAGGTGGAAGTCCCCTAAATGCTGTTTTAGCAGTTATAATGTTCCACTTAATAAAGGGTTTCTAACATTAGCCGTATAAGTTCCCTTTGTGGTAGAGATGATCAGAAGTCAAGGGTGAAATAGAGAGCCAGTAGGTTCCCGGTTTGTCTATGCGGACCCCAGTTTTTAACCTATTTCTAAGAGGAGCCTTTCCTTAAGTTATTTTGACATAGACAGAGGACCAAAGGGTTTACAGTTTTCATCTCGTAAGGAACTTTACTCTTAACACTTAACAGAAAGAAACAAGGTCCTAAATATCTAAAATTCACAATTTCTAAGCTTCAAAAGTTTTGTTTTTTGTATTCGAGGTCCTGCATATAGCGTTTTAGGTAAAGAAGCTGTTGATAAATATTACATTGAGGTTTTTTTTAATCATATATATATATATGACATTAAATTTTGTCTTCAAGGAAAAAAAGTAACAGTGAACGCACCTCGTTATCAAGTCGCTTTAGAAGTAATTTTTAGATAAATAAAAGTGTTCTTTAAGCTGAAATTTCACTTGATGACCATCAGAAGATATTGAGAATGTCTGTGGAACTCTTGTGACAGTTATTATATATATATATATATATATATATATAGAAATCGGTCCTATTCAAAGGAGTGACATAACGAAGGAGTGACATAACAAAGGAGTGACAAATCGGAGATAAAATTCAAAGGAGTGACATAACAAAGGAGTGACAAATCGGAGATAAAATTCAAAGGAGTGACACGAAAATACCAACAAAGAAGAAGAAAGAACAAATCCAGAAGGAAAAGAGGCTTGCAACTGTTAGGTTAGGTTAGGTTAGGTTAGGTTAGGTTTCTAGTTTTTGAAATAAAATCCTAATTTTAACAATTCTAACAAATTTTGTTTTTTTAAATAAAATTTTAATAATTATACTCCTTTGAATTTTATCTCCGATTTGTCACTCCTTTGTTATGTCACTCCTTCGTTACGGTATTTATGTCACTCCTTTGTTATGTCACTCCTTTGAAATGTCACTCCTTCGATACAGACCCATATATATATATATATATATATATACTTGATTGAAGGTTTTGTTCTTGGGGAACCGTAGCTTAGCAAGGAATAAGAGGACGAGGAGATGGTACATGTTTATTTACAAACGTTTCGGAAATTTCAATTTCCATCATCAGTACTAAAATTATAAAATCAAATATAAAAAATTAATAAATATGATAAACGCAAACTACACAATATATTTAAATAAACGTGTGATATTAATGGTGTATTTACAGTATATATTTAAGTAATTAAAATTAAAAATAAGATAATATAAAATATAGAAGAGTGATAAATAGTCAAAATATAAAGAGTTAAAGGTGAACAAAATTGAGGAGTGTCTTACCAGGTTATTAGTTGGGTGAGGGGACTAATTGAACAGAAGGTTGGGGAATGACTGGTTGTTGGAAGGAATCCATATTAGAAAAGTTGGGGCCAGACGGAGTGATGGTGGGTTTCTTCTCGGTGGTAAGATATATGACAGTTTATCTGGCTATGTTTAAGTTAAAGGCAGAACTATAGTCGTTGAGGGTTGGTTTAATACTGAGGATGTATAGGGACTCCAGAATGCGGAGGTCGGTTAGATGGTTGGTCGAGTTAATAATTTTGAAATTGGAGGGAAGTAGTGGGTGGTTGTGAAGGTGGTAGTGATCCTTTATTGCTGATTTAGAAGGTTTATTTAAGGGCTGCGATCTTCTAGTAGAAATACCGCGATGCTCGTCCACTCTCGTTTGATATTGGTGAATTTTGTTTGATATTGGCGAATGGTGCTGCCAATATAGTTCGGTTTGCAGCGAACACAGTTGAAAACGTAGATGGTAGACGAAGCAAGAGGCTTGGGTGTTTTTTCTTTGTGGTTGAGGTATGATTTGATGGCAGCATCATTCGCCAATATCAAACAAGAGTGGACGAGCATCGCGGTATTTCTACTAGAACATCACAGCCCTTAAATAATTCTAAATCAGCAATAAGGGATCACTACCACCTTCACAACCACCCACTACTTCCCTCCAATTTCAAAATTATTAACTCAACCAACCATCTAACCGACCTCCGCATTCTAGAGTCCCTATACATCCTCAGTATTAAACCAACCCTCAACGACTATAGTTCTGCCTTTAACTTAAACATAGCCAGACAAACTGTCATATATCTTACCACCGAGAAGAAACCCACCATCACTCCGTCTGGCCCCAACTTTCTAATATGGATTCCTTCCAACAACCAGTCATTCCCCAACCCTCTGTTCAATTAGTCCCCTCACCCTAATAATAACCTTGTTAGACACTCTTCAATTTTGTTCACCTTTAACTTTTTATATTTTGACTATTTATCACTTTTCTATATTTTATATTATCTTATTTTTAATTTTAATTACTTAAATATATACTGTAAATACACCATTAATATCACATGTTTATTTAAATATATTGTATAAGTTTCCGTTTATATATATATACACACACACACTGTGTATATATATATATATATATATATATATATATATATATATATATATATATATAAAACCTTGGTTGGTTCGTTAATCTTGGTTTTTGCTCCCGCCCGAATTGACGAAGTCAAGCGTGTTGCTCCACCTTAGATCTACAGCTTAACGTGGAATCCAAACCATGACCCACCACGGGTGGTCAAAAATTAGTCTTGCCCGGACTCGATCTCACGACCTCCCGACCAGCAGTCCAGAGTCTTAACCACTGAGCTACCCAGGGTACCCACTTATCTACCAACCAGTTTTTTATTGTATGGAAGGATGAACAGCTGGGTTTGCTGCGCTCCGCCTGCCGTCACCAGGAATCGAACCCGGGGTCGATGGATTCCAGCGATGTTAACCGTTACACCACCAAGGCGTATCATATATAATTCATCGGTGCATTTATAGTTTAAATGGAAGTATGAAGAGTTAAACATCTTTTCACATAGAGCATCATGACGCCCGTACGCCCATTTCAGGGTACGAGCAGCTTGCAGCAGCATTAAGTAAATAGGGGGTCAAAGTACTGATGAGGTTTCCGTACGTGGTTCATCACCACTGAAAGCAACACTGCTCTGCGTTAGTCTAGTCAAAAGAACATCCCATATACGTATTCAATTTACTAGTTGAAGATGGGCCCTACGCGCCCATTTATCTAGACCTGCGGTGCTGGAGCCTTCGGCCCCATCTAATTCCAAACAACTGTTTATACAAACAGGAAAAAGGAAATAGAAAAAAAACCCTCCTGTTTCAAATAATTGTATTTCTTTATTCTAACAAACATCAACTCTCACATATATCTAACATCAACACATCATTCTAATAATCATCACCACTTCAAATAGTCTGTGGACGCTTCTAAAAAATTCCATCCACGTTTGTGAAATCGGGAAAAGTCATTCAGTCAATAAAACTTTAGAAACGAATGCAGCCATGAAAATCTTAAGCTTCACATCCGAACTCATCGTGTTCAGATTTGTGAAGCTGTATTTAAAATCTAAGTTCCTCGTGATCTTAAAGTAAATATTAACCTTTCGCTACCTTAATAATTTCTTTTCAAAATCTCCGGTATGAAATTAGTTACTGACTTTTTCAGTATAACATTATTTACTGCACTTTTTCCACAGATAGATAGATAGACAGAATCGGCTCCATCACACTAAAGATTGCAATTTTTGTTAGTTTAATAACGAAATGTCTGCAATACAGTCTTAGTGTATGATTCTTCAGGGGCGGTGATTGAAAATAATATAGACACACTTTGAAATTATTTATTTTGGATACTAATTGCACTTAATAAACAAAAGCTTTACTATGTACATAGCGTAAGTACTAAGTAAGCATGTAAAACCAACATTTAATACATTAATAGTCATTTTCAGACTTCAACCTTGAAGTATGAAAATCCGTGAGATTTTGCCTGTGCCTGATTTTGATAACTGGAAACATATCCTACATAAGGGAGTTTGAGACTTAAAATCCGTGAGTCTTACGGAAAATCTGTGAGTTGACATGTCTGCATTTTATGTTAAATGTTCAAAATGTCCTCAATTTACGCGCAAATATGCGGCGCAACGTCCCGAAACAGATCGGCACACAGTAGTTTCCATAATAGTTGAGATTTTGTGTACTTCCCAAGCAATCGCTTTCTGTAAATGTTGCTCATTTTGAGGGTTAGTACCCATACACTTTGCCCTTCAGGTACCCCCCACAGATAGAAGTTCAGAAGTGTAAGATCAGGTGACCTTGGAAGTTATTCAGATGTGGTTTCCTCCACAACTTAGAAAACTCTGTATCAAAAAAATTCGCATGTTTGCTTGCAAATGGTGGACATTTTGAACAATTAAGATAAAATGACTATTAAATGTTTTTTACATGCTTACTTATGCACATAGTAAAGTTTTTGTTTATTAAATGCAATTAGTATCCAAAATAAGTAATTTGAAGGTGTATCTACATTATTTTTAATCACCCTGCATATATAAAAATTTATTTATATTTCCTAAATACAACAGAGTTTTAATTTTTATTAGAGTATTTTATGTTCAAGCATAAAACGTGTTTGGACTTGTTTCTTCATTTTGACCTGTTACAAATTGTCTTGTATGTTTGTATATTGTTTTACCACGTTTAGATATGTTTGTACGTTCAGTATTAGTTCATACGAGTTTAAACATTTCATATCATAGGCGTACCAAAGCCTACCTATCAAGTGTGTCAGACCACACTTGTACAAAATTTCATACACTTGTGAAATCGAGGAAAAACCAGCGAACCATAAATTTACAAAAACACCACAACCATCATAATTTTGAGCTTCGCATCTAAAGCCAGTGAGACCAAATCTGACTGGCTCGTCACACTGGCTGAGAAGTTTGTTTAAATTAATTTATATGAAAGAAATTATTTGTGTTATAATGCGAGTGTGGACTGACTAGGCATACGTTGGCTTTGGACGTACTTTATCGTATTTAGATCTTTTCATCATGTGTCTAGATTTGTATCTTTGATTATTCGCGTTTTCTCGTGTTCAGATTCAGTTTGTGAAGATGTTTCATTGTACGTGCGATTGAGAAAGTCCTCTGATGAAATTCTTAGATTTCGTTCACAGCTATTTATTAGTAAGAAACAAGAAGTTTCGAGACAGACTTTTTTAACATGACTTTATACATTTAGAGTCGTCTTTACATGTTTAATCTTGCTTTGTCCAGTTTAGACACGCTTTACTACGTTTAAAACAAACTACAGGGTGATCCAAAAATGTGTTCCAAAAATAACGTGCAATAAATTATTTTTTGGGAACGCCTATTTTGGTCACTTTGTTTATCTTACGTCTTTCTTCCATTGCATTTAGTTCTTCCGCTTCAGAGTCGGATGAGGAGGCACCGGAAGAGGAAGATGAGGAAGATGATCCTTCCTTTTCGTCTATTTAAAGGAAATAAAGAATAAAAAGCCGTAAACGCCAATTCATATCCAAAAAAGCAGATAATCCAATCTTAATTTTCAAAGTTTCTTTTATTTTTCTGCTTAAAACAACTACATGAAGTTCTGATTCTCTTTTCCAAGCAAATTAATTTAGGATTTAATAGGATTTTCTTTATCTTTTTTCTCAGTGGATAAACTTGAAATCTATGTTTGATTATTACAGATATAACCAATCTCCTTCAGCTCCTCAACCCGTACATCTAAATTACCAATTTACTAATGAATATCCAATTTCCTTCAGCTCCCCAACCCGTACAACTACATCCCCAATTTACTAATGAATATCCAATTTCCTTCAGCTCCCCAACCCATACAACTAAATTTCCAATTTACTAATGAATATCCAATTTCCTTCAGCTCCCCAACCCGTAAAATTAAATTCCCAATTTACCATTGAATATCCAATCTCCTTCAGCTCCCCAACCCGTACAAAAGCCGTAGTATTTTATATCTTGCAGTCTTTCGGGATCCTCATAGGACATAAACGAACTAATTTTTCCTGTTCAGATTCAGTTTGTGAAGATGTTTCATTGTACGTGCGATTGAGAAAGTCCTCTGATGAAATTCTTAGATTTCGTTCACAGCTATTTATTAGTAAGAAACAAGAAGTTTCGAGACAGACTTTTTTACATGACTTTATACATTTAGAGTCGTCTTTACATGTTTAATCTTGCTTTGTCCAGTTTAGACACGCTTTACTACGTTTAAAACAAACTACAGGGTGATCCAAAAATGTGTTCCAAAAATAACGTGCAATAAATTATTTTTTGGGAACGCCTATTTTGGTCACTTTGTTTATCTTACGTCTTTCTTCCATTGCATTTAGTTCTTCCGCTTCAGAGTCGGATGAGGAGGCACCGGAAGAGGAAGATGAGGAAGATGATCCTTCCTTTCGTCTATTTAAAGGAAATAAAGAATAAAAAGCCGTAAACGCCAATTCATATCCAAAAAAGCAGATAATCCAATCTTAATTTTCAAAGTTTCTTTTTTTTTCTGCTTAAAACAACTACATGAAGTTCTGATTCTCTTTTCCAAGCAAATTAATTTAGGATTTAATAGGATTTTCTTATCTTTTTTCTCAGTGGATAAACTTGAAATCTATGTTTGATTATTACAGATATAACCAATCTCCTTCAGCTCCTCAACCCGTACATCTAAATTACCAATTTACTAATGAATATCCAATTTCCTTCAGCTCCCCAACCCGTACAACTACATCCCCAATTTACTAATGAATATCCAATTTCCTTCAGCTCCCCAACCCATACAACTAAATTTCCAATTTACTAATGAATATCCAATTTCCTTCAGCTCCCCAACCCGTAAAATTAAATTCCCAATTTACCATTGAATATCCAATCTCCTTCAGCTCCCCAACCCGTACAAAAGCCGTAGTATTTTATATCTTGCAGTCTTTCGGGATCCTCATAGGACATAAACGAACTAATTTTTCCTTTCTTGCCAACCTAGAACGAAATTCTGTTTGACATTTTTAGTTATCTAAACATTTTTTATAGGAGATATTCAATATTATGTATTACTTTTTAATGAAATAGGCCTAGGCCTATTTGGGTAATTGTAAACTTTTAGATATAATGTGATATACTTCAGTTTTTACAATACTAATAAGGACACTTTGACTGTAGTATTCAATATTTAGATTTTGTACACTGTCAAGTGTAGTTAAAGAAAGTAAGAGAGGAATTAGTTCTCATATTTCAGCAAAACTTTAATCTGCTAGTTGGTTAGTGAATTAGTGTAAATTAATGAGGTAAACTGAAATTTATATGCTTGTTGCCAACAAGTGGAAATGCCCTAAAATGACTGATTCCTTTTGAAAGGACCAATCATCGACATCTTTTCAGTTTCTATGAATTTTGATTGGCTGGGCTTATCTTTATTTTTTTTAATTAGTTTTTTATTAATTTTAAAATTAATGATTTATTATTATTATTATACATTCAAATACAAACTAAAAAAAAATAATTGAACCTCAACAAAATCCAGATCCGGAAATATCCGAAATCCGAATGACTGAAATAGAAGGACGCACCTTTACAACCCCTCTATTGACTGTTATCCAAAACGAAGTAAATTCGTCAGAAGAGAGAATGTCAGGTGTCTCCACTTTCAACACATCTTCCTCTTTTCCCCTCCGGATTCCGGATTCGCCTCCTTCCCAACACCCAATGAAGATTTCGTACATGTCCGAATCGTTATCGTCATGAGACGATAAGCAAATAGCGACATCCCGCTCCGCCTGAACGCTGAACCGGATTTTAGGAGCTCGGATGTACCGGAATTCGTATTGTCGGGTTTCTCCACAGTCCTCAGTGTGATGAACTATGAACAAATAAATATAGATTTTTAAGAAAGATCTAATTTTTTTTTAGTAGGTATGGAGAAGTGAGAAATTTAAAAAAAAAAAATTCTTTTTATATTTAAGGGGGAGGAAAGGGTAAGATCTTTTTATAGAGAATAAAGTTAAAAACATTGGGCTTATTAAGAATTCCAGCTACTGTCCCAGTGAAGTTTCTGCAATTTAACAGGTAAATCTTTTGTGGTTTCAAATCATTCGTAATTTACCGATTCTTTCAAATAAAGGTAAAATTATATATATATTATATATATATATATATTATAATATATATATATATATAATTAATTAATTATATATAACCTTTGGTTAGCTTCCGCCCGAATTGTTCATTGTGACAAAGGTCAAGCTTTTCACTCCACCTTAGACCTACAGTTTAACGTGGAATCCGAACCACGTCCCATCAGCAGCCCAGCGTCTTCACCACTAGGCCACTTAGGGTACCCATTTATCTACCAACCACTTTCTTTATTGTGTGGAAGGATGAACAGCTGGGTTTTGCTGTGAGCAGGCTGCCGTCGGGTCTCGAACCCGGGCCGATGGATTCGTAGTCAGCGACGCTAACCACTACACCACCGAGGCGCATCTATATATATATATATATACAGGGTGTACCAGGACTTTGTCAATATTTCAAGAGATTATTTTTGAGGTCATTCCCGTCAGAAATGTTCTATGAACATGGTCCAATTCGTCTATCAACATGATGGTGCTCCTTGTCACTATGCCAAAATTGTTCAGGATTATCTAAATGGACGTTTTCCAAATCGCTGGATCGGACGCGGAAGCAACAGACCTTGTGTTGCGAGATGACCAGATTTAACCCCTTTAGATTTCTTTGCATGGGGCTTTATCGAGTCGCACGTCTATCAGACGAAGATTACGAGTCTTGAAAACTTACGTACACGTATAAAACTGCTGCAGATAACATAACCCCGCAAATGCTCCAGAATGTGTTTAGAAATGCTGCGGAACGATTTGAGCTGTGCAGGGATACTGATGGGCGTCACGTCGAATCCTACTCTTAATTATTTAATAAATGTTACCACTTTATCATTTTATGATTGAATTCCATATAATTTCCAAGTGTTCACAAAAATAGATCCTGACTTTATGTACACCCTGTACATTACAGATAGCTTATAACGATACAATTGAAAAAATTTGATATCAGATTTGCGTTCATTGGGTACAACTATTTATGTACAGTTTTTAGTGTACATTTATCGTCTAGTGATTGTGCAAATGTCAAATTGCTTGAGCAATCTAGCGAGAGATAAGATAAGTTACAGACTCGTATCACGATAGTGTTATATTAAAAGTTACGACGAGGGTACAGTGCCTACCCGGAGTTATCTTAATCTTTTATTACTTTAATTAAATAAAAAGTTAAAATAATAGTTAAGAATATTATAAAGCAGAAACTTTCGGGTAAAAGTTACGTCTGACGATTCTCAAGTATGGTTTTAAAGATGGTCAAAGTTTTGGTTTTGACAGAACTGAACTTTGTGGTTGAATGAATCTTTGGATATAATGTATGTGTATATATATATATATCCAATTATCCAAATCAGACTTCAATTATTCTATCTAACCTAACCTATAACTTCTAATAACCTATAAATTTAGTCTATTAGTTACTTTTCTTTTATAAATGTAATAATGATGTTAGATGTTTAACCTTTTTCGTAACATCCAAGGTCATATGATGGAGGGGACCTACAAGACCTACAATTTTCCGTGGGATCCGAACCACGGGTCGCTACATAATCTGGACGCGGAAGATGGTTTCCCATCCAACTGCTATCCAGGCCCAATGTCGCTTAGCTTCGCTGATCGACGAGAAGCGGTGTTATGACACTGGCCACTATGTAGCCTTATGCATTTATAAGTAAAGAACTTATTAATATCGACTATGGACTAGCTGGTCCGAATTTGTTATCAAAACTAGTTGGTTTAGTCGTACCCGGGTAGCAATTAATATCAGTTGGGCCAACGCTGGCATTTGAGGTATATACAAAACGCCATTGTCGACCCAGCGGATGCCTGCACTGTACAAGAAAACCGTTGTTTTAACATTTTAGTGTCAGTTTTGACTGCCAAAATTTTACTGTTAATTCTGTGATGAACAATATTTTGTATGATTAACATTGTCTTTCACAATGCGGATACAGTATTTAACAGTGACTGTATTTTAAAAATTTATTCCTGTAGTGTCAAATCAACAGGGCAATGCCCGTACTTTGTCATGTTAACCAAGGTTAACTTTTTTTTTTATTAGGTCATCCCATAAGTAATGCGGCATTTTTAAATTTTTGTTTTTTTCCATTTTTATCATTATTTTACGGATAGAAATCAAACAACTCTTTGAAGTTATTTATATTTAAATAAATATTTATTTAAATATAAATAACTTCAAAGAGTTGTTTGATTTCTACCCGTAAAATAATGATAAAAATGGAAAAAAAAAAAAATTAAAAAATGCCGCATTACTTATGGGATGACCTAATATAAAACAGGCCTCATTAATTCTCCCATATACACACAAAGAATATATACCCAAACATCACTTTTCCCCTTCGTTTAAAAAAATGGGAGGTGAGGTGAGACACTTACTCTACCCCCGCCTTTTCGATATATCATAGATTTTTCACCTTTCTTCACATAACCATAGCATTCTTCTTAATTCTACGTTCACCTTTCAAAACCATTGGCATATATATATATATATATATATATATAGAAGGGCTATACATAGGAGTTAGGTATAAATCAGTGGGTATTTTAAAACGTTTTGTGTAGACTGAGTTCATGAGTTAAAGTTGATATTGTTGTCCAATATAGCGTATATGTTCAGGATCGATCTGTGTTCGACCTCTGTGCAGCATCTCCCCCTCATTTGGGAGATTTTATGGTACCCATTCATGTACCAACCAAAGGGAGGATGAACTGTGGGT
Organism: Bathynomus jamesi; assembly: GCA_023014485.1. NCBI lineage: Eukaryota > Metazoa > Arthropoda > Malacostraca > Isopoda > Cirolanidae > Bathynomus > Bathynomus jamesi. The sequence continues at coordinate 149,530 of JAJOZX010008287.1, forward strand.
GGAAGGTGAGCTGCATGCCGCCTGCCAGCGAGGGGAATCGAACCCGCGGCGATGGATTCGTAGTTAGCGATGTTAACCTCTCTCTCTCTCTCTCTCTCTCTCTCTCTCTCTCTCTCTCTCTATATATATATATATATATATATATATATATACACATTTAACTGCAATGACCACGCAGTATATTAATGTATAGAAACGACGTAAGTATAGAGGAGTGTTCTGCACACGAGGAAGAGAAATAACGAACAAATGAAAAATGAGGTGATCGCCCGGGAATCGAACCCAGGATCTTCCGATTGCCGGTCAGATATGCTACCACTACACCACGGGCCTCGAGGCCCGTGGTGTAGTGGTAGCATATCTGACCGGCAATCGGAAGATCCTGGGTTCGATTCCCGGGCGATCACCTCATTTTTCATTTGTTCGTTATTTCTCTTCCTCGTGTGCAGAACACTCCTCTATACTTACGTCGTTCCTATATATATATATATCGGGTGATTACAAATGATCTTCCCGATTTTAAACATTTATCATGAACAATTTGACAAAGCTACAGCGAAGAGCAAGATATACAAATAAAGAAGAACTCAAAAAGTTTTATTTACAAGCTATTGAAGTTCAATATAAGTTCCTTTTGTGACTCCTTTTGAGGTTACAACATTCCTGAATAAACAATTGCCTGATTGTTGGTTATTATTATACTGTGATTGCATTCAAATTTACTTGATACCAAACGTGGAAGGAGTTTATTTAGTTTTTCGTTATATTTTCTTAAATATGATCAGAAGATGCTTATGTAACAGCAGCTTGGTTTCGTGCTGTATTGTCTAGATTTTTACACTCGAATCACCTATGATTATGCATAGCCGGTCTAAAAATAGATTTTTTTTTTGTAGATATGGAAAAATGCCTTAAACAAAATATTTTCATAAGCTATCAACTAATATGAATCGGTTCTAAACATTATTCTATCGCCACCCAACTTTATTCGAGAGTGAAAAGGTTAAATAAAAGCAGGTATTCTAAAGTCAATGTAAAACTGACTGGCTTCAGACTAAACTCTGAACACATACGAGTTCACAGTAGTTAGGAACAGAAAGATAATGCTATGATATATTCATGAATGATTGAGTAAAGTCGCAAAAGTTAAAAGATTCTGCTAATTTCAAATGTTCATGCAACCTCCAAATTTTAAGTAAAATTGTTAAAGAAATAAATGCGAATGAATATACTGGCTTAAAAGAACAGTTATATAAATAATATGAAATTCTGAAGAGAAACACTAACCTACACTTTATCCGCATCCCACCCAATAGAGAATGGAAAGTGTGTTTTTAGATAATGTGTGCGTACATATATGAAAGAGTAGTCAGCCAATTTTTTCACACATTTTATACTGAAGCAAAGCACTGTTCATATTCCAGTTTTCACATATTTGAAGTTCAACAACGAATCAGATTTTTCACAAACTTGAAATTTTGCGATTTTTTTTTTTTACATTTATTTTATAATAATTGGCCTACCATCTAAAAGTTATCAATTCATTACAGTACATTTCCATAACAATCGCTCTTCAATTTTCTTATTTTAAATTTTACAGTTCGGTTCGGTTCTCATTATAAATATTTATGGGACTAAGTAGTCTCAGGCCACAATGAGACTGAGATGGCTGCCACATACAAAGTGACCATCGCCGGTTTCATTAAAAAACATTAATCTCTTAATAAAGCAACAGGCAGAAATTTAAACCTTATGAGTCTATTCCCAAATACTGACAACAATTGCAATTACATTAGTAATTAATAGAAATGAGAGCCTTTTCACGTAATCATTCTACGAGGACAGAGTAAATGTACCATTAATTAGCTCTCTACTCAAAATTGTTTTAAATGCAGAAATTCACAAAAGCATCAAAACTGTCCAGAGAATGACTTACTTCCTCAATGACTGCCTTTATATGTATAAAAATTAATTTAACGATTCCTTAGCTTGAGCGTTCTTAGATTATATTAATAAAAATGTAGATTATGAAGGTTCTGTTGCATAATTAACATTTTTAACTCGCAAAGAGAAAGTGAAAGAGAGAGAGCCATGGCTAACTTATAATAATAAATCATATAATCAGTGAAACTCAAACCAAAGCTAATAAGACGGTGGCTTTTAAAACTAATGGTTTATTTTACACTTTAATCGTGTTTTACTTATAATTTTATAGCAACATAAATTATTATTATTATTATTATTATTATAATAATAAATATAAGTTTCCCTTACTATTATTAGGTAGCCTTTGATGTATCGACATTTAACGAATTATTGATTCATTTTACACTGTTTTTTTTTTTTGTCAAAGGATTTAAGTTATAAACAATTTATTTCACTAGATATAGACATACTTTAGCTGGACGAATATTTCCTACATCAAAGCCTACCTTTATCTAGTCAGACCACACTCGTACAAAATTTCACACACTTTTGTGCGAAATTGAAAAAAGGTCAGTCTGATCCATACACTTACAAAATACCACAGCATAAAAATTTTGAGCTTCGCATCCAAAGCCATGAAGACCAAATTTGTGAAGCCTCACTCAAAATCTAAGCGGCTCGTGAGCTTAAAGTAAATGTTAAGGTCATATTGGCTTAAGATTTGTTCAAAGTCGTTTGTGTGAAATTAAATGTATGTTATAATAATATTAATAAAGGATTTACATTTAATTTCCAATATTCTGAATAGTTTTTTATTTTCAGTGCTAAGTTTCTTAATAATAATTCTAGATAAGAATTTGCAGTATGCTAACAATACTGTCTTCATTTTTTTCTTCTGCTGACGCGTTTTGTTCATATACTTTGAACATCTTCAGAGCTTTATACATAATTTTATAGTAAAATGGGTTATATATATATTTTTTGATTGTAAATTTGATTGTAAATCAAAAAATATATATATAACCCATTTTACTTTACTTTAAAATTATGTATAAAGCTCTGAAGATGTTCAAAGTATATGAACAAAACGCGTCAGCAGAAGAAAAAATGAAGACAGTATTCTTAGCATACTGCAAATTCTTATCTAGAATTAGTATTAAGAAACTCAGTACTGAAAATAAAAAACTATTCAGAATATTGGAAATTAAATGTAAATCCTTTATAAAGACATAGGCTGATATCGACTTTCTAAATAATAATAATAATAATAATGAAATTTTATATATATATATATGTTAATAATAATAATAATGTGAGCATGGGCCGATTAGATATATCATAGATATGCTTTAGTTACATTCACAAAAATAACTGTTATTTTAACATCAACTGATAACCGATATATGCCGATATTCATATATATTTATGCACAAAGTATATATACAGTAGGTACATAGTTACACCTATTATACATCTCACGGCCCAGCGTATTCTGACTTTTGCAATCGACTCTATGCAAATTTAAAATTAAATTCAGTCAAATAGACTGACATAATACGATACATATATCTGTTTTCCCAAAACTGCGGTATCAGAAACTTCTAATTCACTTCTATTTTAACATGCCAAGAATTGCGCTTTTCGATCTTCCATTGTCCGTTCCCAACGACAACAAAAACAATCCATTAATAATTTTATGGCACTTACCAGACATTTTGTTGATTGACGCAAACTGTTGAAGGAATCGACTCGCAGACCTTCTCTTCACTTTTTAACTAAAAAGTTGTGTTCGTGAGCTCTTCAGTAACTGATAAAGGTAATTTATAAAATGTTAAAAATAGAGGTTGATAACTGTAAAGGAAACTAATACAAGATAAGAAATCTTGTCGACGAGATAACAGGATGTTTTTTTCTACAACACTTGTATATATATATATATATATATATATATTATATATATATATATATATATATTATATATCGGGTGATTCATAAGTCTGTTACCACTGTAATGGTGAAATATTTTCTGTTTCAGATTGTTGATTTGTGAAAATATTGGGTATGGTGAAGGATATGGTATATGCAACAAAACGTCGTAATGTCAATGATTTAAAAGAAAGAATTTCCAATGTGTAATTGTGTAAAAATAACCTCAAATGAAAAACATCACAGGTTACTGTGGTTTGTGGTTATTTTTTATTCACCATTACAGTGGTAAGAGACTTTGAATCACCCGATATATATATATATATATATATATATTATATATATATATCGGGTGAAATGAAAATAACCACGAAGGAAAATTAAAACACGAAGTAGTGTTCAAGCGGTTTTGTCTAGTGACAATATCAGGAATACTGAGTGTTCCTGAGAATGTGATTAGACGAAAGTGCTTGGGCACGATTTCTTGTTTTAACTTTCCTTTGAGGTTATTTTCATCAAATATTATTCACGTGTTACTTTCGTGAAATAATTTTCACACACACACACACACACACACACACAGGGCGACTTAAAAAAATGTATGCACATTTTGAAGTTATTTATTTTAGATACTAAATGCATTTAAAACAAACTTTACTGTGTACATAATTAAGCATGTAAACAACATTTAATAGGCATTTTATGTTAAATGTTCAAAATGTTCACCATTTACATGTTTGCTTGTATGATAAATGGCGAACATTTTGAACATTTAACATAAAATGAATATTAAATGTTTTTTTGCTTACTTATGTACAGAGTAAAGTTTTTGTTTATTAAATGCATTTAGTATCCAAAATAAATAATTTCAAAATGTGTGTACATTTTGAATCACCCTGTATATGTGCCTAAACCCCCGACTAGCGCCAGTAGTAAGCCACGTTTTTTATCATTTAGACCGAACGTTGTAAATAAGTCCGTTTTTTCTTCTTTGACCTACTGTTTTGATGTTAGGTTATGCTAGGTTAGGTAAACTAAACTAACCTAGGTTAGGTTAACTAAACTAACCTAACCTAGCGTGACTCAGGGCTACTTCTAAGACAATTTTAGTGGGTGGGTTAAAATAGTTTTTTGTATTTGATCACAAATAACACAAATCAAGTCAAATGTATATGTTGATGCATATCTAATGCGCCTCGGTGGTGTAGTGGTTAGGGTCGCTACTACGAATCCATCGGCCCCTGGATCGAAACCCAGTGACGGCAGGCAGTGCGCAGCAAAACCCAGCTGTTCATCCTTCCACGCAATAAAGAAATTGGTTGGTAGATAAATGGGTACCCTTGGTAGCCGAGTGGTTAAGACGCTGGGCTGCTGGTGGGGCGTGGTTCGGATTCCACGTTAAACCACCGCCGCCACTTGTAGACAGCAAGGTTGGCAATCTCCTTGTCCTGTAGTCCCTGCATTTGTAGCTCTTGCTGCTTGGCTTTCCATGCAATCATTATCTCTGGGATTCTGCCACCCTTCCTGACAAGAGAACCATTGGCTGTAAAAGCCCCTGATTGCCTCTTCTCTATCAGATCCATGGACTTGGACTTCACCCGTGATGATGAAGCAGCTAACTGTGAGACACCTTTCCTCGACAGTTCATAATTTATAAAGCCAACACTTCTTTCGGCATCTAAACTGTGTATAGGGGCATTATCCAGCTTGTCATTAGAGAGAGAGAGAGAGAGAGAGAGAGAGAGGTACCTCAAAAGGCCTTGCGGCCCATACCGAGGAGGTACCAATGGCAACGGGTGCCAAGGAAAAATTCATACACCCTCAAATAGTGTGCAAGATTCGGTCTAACCTTTTCTTGAACAGATCCACAGAAGAACTGTTCACAACTTCTGAAGGTACCCTGTTCCACGTGTCACAGATCTTATAGGCAAAGTAAATCCCACACACACTAGTGCTAAACCGTTTCAGATCCAACTTCCAACCATTGTTGCGAGTTGGGTTATCATTTAAACTAAACATGCTTCTAAAATCGATATCGTTGAACCGCGTAGGAGGTTGAAAACCTCAATGAGTTGACCGCGCAGCCTCCGAGTTTCCAGCGAGAACAAATTCAGGGTGCGTAAGCGTCGACTGTAGCCCATATGCCTAACGGAAGAGATTAACTTTGTGGCCCTCGCCTGAACTCGCTCCAGCCTGTGAATATCTTTCCTGAGGGTGGGCGACCAGAACTGCACTGCATACTCCAGGTGCGGCCGAACCAGGGAATTGTACAGAGAGAACACAATTTCCTTGTTCCGAAATCGAAATTGTCTCCTGATATATATAACCCAACAGCTTCTGGGCTTTCTTTTCCACCTCTACGCGCTGTTTGGCAAACTTAAGGTCGCTGCTAATTAGCACACCCAAGTCCTTTTCCAAATCATTGGTCTCGATATTACTCCCCATCATGGAGTAGTCCGACTTGGGATTGGCGTAGCCAATGTGCATCACCTTCCATAAACCTAAGTTAAACGGCATTTGCCATTTTTCGGACCACTCTCCTATCCTACGTAGGTCCGCACGCAGTTGCTCGATCGCTTCGGTCGTCCCAACATTGGCCCCAAGCTTCGTGTCATCAGCGAATTTGGCCATCCTACTGACGATGATAGTGGCGATATAATTTATGAAAAATGATAAACAACAGTTGCCCCAAAACGGAACCATGAGGAACTCCGTTAGTGACCGAGGCCCAACCAGTGCTAGCCCCTTTAATTACAACCCTCTGCCGCCTATTTTTCAGCCAGTTTTCAATCCACCTACCTACTTCCCCACCGATACCCAGCACGTGCACTTTGGCCATTAGCCGGCGGTGAGGTACCTTATCAAAGGCTTTCTCAAAGTTGAGATAAAGTATATCAATCGCCCTACTCTTATCATACTCACTCCACATGACGTGGAAAAACTCGAGCAGGTTGGTGAGACACGACCTATGCCGTCTAAACCCATGTTGGGAGTCCCCAAGCATCTTGTAGGAATCCAAATGATCAACGATCCTATCCGCTATAGTCCCCTCTAATAATTTACCTACAACCGAAGTGAGACTAATGGGACGATAGTTCCCTGGACTTTCGTGATCCCCTTTCTTAAAGATAGGGGTCACGTTGGCTTCCCTCCAGTCACCAGGCACCTGTCTCGTCTCCAACGATTTGTTGAAAACTGTAGCCAGGTGGGGAGCCACCTGGTCGCGCACCTCCCGCAACACTCTGAAGAGGAACTGGTCTGGTCCAGGAGCCTTAAACGCGCTCAGTTTGTCTATTCTATCGGCAACGACTGTCGCGGTACACCGAACACTATCCAGGCCAGCACCTTCGTGCCCGACGCCTGGCTCGGGGGTGGATGACGCGGGTATCCTCCCTGGTGAACACTCCCGCAAAATACTCATTCAGCACATTAGCGATGTCCACGTCGGAGGTCCGCAGCGCGCCGTTGGGGTCTTTTAACGGGCCTATCATGCTTCTAATTGGCTTTCTACTATTAACATAACTGAAGAACGCCTTAGGGTTCCCCTTGCAGAGGCTTGCCACCCGGAGTTCTTCGTTACGTTTGGCTAGCCTAACCTTCGCCTTGACTTCCCTGCACAGGCGGACATACGCCTCAGTGTTAGCATGGGAACGATTGGCTTCCGCCCTCCTATACGCAGCTTTCCTATTTCGGATAGCAGAAGCGATGTCACGACTGAACCACTTAGGCTGCGTTGAAGCAGGGGTGACCGGTTATGAGGGTTTGGCAGCAGACTGCAGCACCATAAACTGGTCCCGGAAAATGCACTCCACACTCCGTCAATATCGCTGCCCACCTCTAACTAGAGATGGAACCCGGTTTTAAAAAACCTGTTTTTAACCGGTGATCAAAATTTTTAATCATCACCGAAACCGACGATAAGAACCGGTTTTCACATTTTTGCGCAAGTCTCCGATCACTTTGGTTCATTTTCTATGAAACAAACGTTTCCAAACGTTTAAAAACAGTAATTACGTTTTGCATCGTTTCGTATAGTTTTTTGTTTGTTTATGAGTGTAAATAATTGATGCTTCAGTCTTGAATGTTATGTGGATGATTGCACATTGATCAGTTAAGATTCTAAGATTTAATACTCCATCATGTCAAAGAACTCAAATGCTTGGTATCATTTCACTCGTAAGAATAAAGAAGAAGCAGAGTGTATGACATGTCACAAAGTTTTAAAGTGTTGTGGAGGTTGTACTTCAAGTTTATCATCCCACATGAAAAATATTCATGGCATAAACATCGACCAGATTAATCAGCCATTGAAGAAACAAAGAACAGTGGAAGAGTTTGTGCAAAAAAAGTCCATAGAAGAGTAAATTTCGAAACTTGCGTGTGTAGATGGACTGAGTTTCCAATCAATTGCTAAAAGTGAATTCATTCAAGAAAGCCTAAGAAAGATAAAATACGACAAGTCTCATCCAACTTCCCATAATGGTGTCAGAAAAATGGTGCTTAGTTTTTATGAGAAAAAGAAACATGAATTGGTCAACTACTTCAAGAATCAGGTGAGACAAGGAATCCGCTATTCATTAACTATGGATGAGTATACATCTTTGCAAAACCAAAGATATATCAATATTAATGTTCATGATGAAAATCAACATTGGTCTCTTGGTCTCATGAAAATAATGGTTCTCTCGATAGCACCAAAACTATTGCAATCGTTAGGAAAAGATTGGAAGACTTTGGCTTGGACCTAGATAAGCATATCGTGGGTTGCACCACCGATGGTGCCTCAGTAATGGTCAAATTTGGAAAAGAAATAGTACCTGATCACCAGCAAAGCATTGCACATACTATACATCTCGCGGTTTCGGATATCTTGTATTAAAAAACTGCTGAAAATTCAGTTGAAGGGGAAGTGACCATACCCGATGAAGCCATCGAAGAAGATGAACACTCTGCACATGAGTTAAGCGAGATGAGTGTGAAATTTTATGCACTGATACAATTTTTGAGTCCGACATAGATGACATAATTGTTCTTCCAAAACTTCGAGAAGATTACTTAAAAGTAATAAATAAGGTGAGAAAAATCTGCCGCATATTTCGAAAGTCTCCTTTGAAAAATGAGAGATTGCAGGATTTTGTCAAAGATGAATTTAATGGAAAGGAAATGAAGCTTATCCTTGACTGTAGAACGAGGTGGAACAGTCTTTTGGCCATAATAGAAAGATTTCTGAAACTCAAAAATTGCATTCCAAAGGCCCTCAGAGTGATACGCTCAACAGACACGATTTCAGATGAAGAATGGAATGCTCTAAAGAGCCTCTTTGACACGCTTCGTCCACTGGTTTTGAAGGGACTCTGTTCCGAAGACGCAAATTTGCTCAAAGCTGAATCTTCCATGAAGTTCATTTTGGATAAATTTGAAAGCAAAAACAATCCTTTAGCTTCTGAGCTACGCCAATGTCTCATTGATCGCTACTCATCGAGAAGACAAAAAGAAGCTGTCGCCTTGCTGAGTTTTCTCCACAATCCCGAGGTCTTGAAAAATGAATCATCAGCACCGTTCCTCTTTCCTTCAAGACAAGCACTTAAGAAGTACGCGGATCATACATTTAAGAGGCTTTTTCCAGAAGCTTGCCAGATTTCAGAAACAGTCGACCAAGTCCAATCAATTGCTTCGAAACTTGAAGATTCACAATGCAGCTCAGGTCGTGAAGTAAATGATGACGATCAACTTATGAACGAGTACATGTGTGAGATGAACAAACTGAAAATGAAACCCAAGAAAGATTCTTCTGAGACCTTTGACGTAAACAATGAATTCAAATATTTTGAAGCTACTTCGAATAGAAGCGAAAATTTGGATCAAATGTGCGAGGCGTTGCTTACAATAAAAGCCACCAGCGTAGAGTCCGAGAGAGTGTTTTCAGCTGCTGGTTTATTCGTCACAAAGATTCGATCAAGAATGTCAGATCAGACACTTAATGCTCTTTGTTTTCTCAAGTGTTATTTAAAAAATCAAGTTCGATAATAAACTTTTTAATTCAAATGTTACACATACTTGATTGAATCAATTAAAACCTTATTTCTGTTTAATATTTTGATCATTTACCTCCCTAAAAAGCATACAGAATCCCATCGGTGAAAACCGGTAAAAACCGGTTTTAAGAATATGGCGACGGTGAAAACGTATTTTACACTTTTCAGTTATTTTCCATCCCTAACGCTGACTGGAGCTAGTGCCTAAGGCCCTCCTGTTCTGGCCTAGGGTCATTCCTAGCCTTATATAGTTTCTTTGAAAAGTATCTCATACACTGCAGTCATATCATTGGAATTTATTTATTATTAACAAATTATTTATTTATATGTACAAAATCATTAGACTTTCTCTCACCCTGCATATTTCACGAGTACATTATACAGGGTGTTTCACAACCGGTCTGCCATACTTTGGGGGTGATTTGGCGGTGATATCGAGTAAAAAGTTAATACAACATAGGTGCTATTTCTAACCGTTGCGGAGCTACGGACGTTTTAAGGTGCACGGAAAAAAAATTAAGAGAGTATTAATCTGATGTATTTATTGCTACATTTTATGAGATACATCTTGTAAATGTTCAAAATGTCCGCCTCGGTTTTCAATACACAGCCTTGCTCGTTCCAAACAAGAATCCACTGCCCATTGAATCATTTCGGGGTGTTCTCGTATGTAAGCAGCAGCATCCATAATCCGACGTAAGAGTTCCTCTCTCGTTTGTACTTTGGTCTTGTAGACCATCTCTTTCATAAGGCCCCATTAAAAGAAATCTAATGGGGTTACGTCCGGAGATCTCGAGGGACACGATATTGGACCAGCATGACCAATCCAACGATTCCCGTACCGCTGATTCAAGTAATCCGCAACATGACGACCAAAATGTGGTGGCGCCCCATCGTGCTGAAAGAACATCCTGCGCCTTGTCTCCAAGGGCACGTCCTCTATCAAAAACGGCAAATCGTTCGTCAGGAGGTGCAGATAAATATCAGCAGTTAATCGTTGTTCCAAAATGAACGGTCCAATCAGCTGATCTCCAATTACACCGCACCAAACATTCACCGAGAATCGATGTTAAAAATTTTCTTCAACGATACCGTGGGGATTATCGGCGGATCACAAGTGGGAATTTCGTCTATTGTTAATTTCATCCCGAATGAATTGTGCTTCATCACTAAACAGTATGCGATTAAGAATTTGGCGATGCATAACCACTTTTATCGTAATAATCCAGTTGAAAAGCTTGCACACGTTGCAAATCATAGGGATACAAACCCTAATCGCGTATGGTTCGTCATACACGCGATGCGGATTCACCAATTCGTCTAGAAATCCTTCGAACACTGGTAGTTGAGCTACGTTGTACTAGGTCCAGTATGCGCTTCTCCACAGCAACCGGCCGTCGTGCTACATGTTCTTGGTTACGTGGAACAATTGTCCCTGGTTCTCTTAATCTCTGGTGTCTCACTAAACACTTGCCTGTTTGGTATTCTGCGGTTCGGAAAACGTCTTCGAATAATAGTAATAACAAATAATAATAATAAAAATAATAGTAATAGTAGTAATAAATAGTAAACAAGAGATGAAAATTTACAAAAATAGTGTTTAATTATTTTACACAATTTAAAATAAAATGATTACTTGTATATTTAATAGAAAATAAATGATGATTAATGAGGTAATGAAGGATAAATGATGAAACTAAAAATGTTTTTAGCATATTTTAGGTACTTAATTACAAGATGGGAACTTAATTACTACGGTAATAATGGCAGTAGTGAACTTAGTCATCAGTAGGAGCTAATTAAGTACGTCTTTAGTGATCTGCGAAATATACTTAGTGATGAAGCCCGTACTTTAGATGTGCATTAGTAAAAATTCTCCGAATTCTGCATCCGATGACATCATTACTGCGAAATCTCTGACGCGTGGGTTTGGTATTATCCGTTTGTCTTGCAGTGTTTCGTACCATTTATTTTGTATCTCTTTATTATTACCATATTTTAGGAATTAGGAAGTTTCCTTCCTTGAACTTCTTCGTATTATGGCAATATAATATAATAATGAACTTCGTATTATGGCAATATAATATAATTAATATATGTACAATAATTTCAATATTTATTTTATTATCTGATATAAACGACCATTTTTTGCTTAACTTTTATAAATAACTTAATTTTATGATAATTTTTATTGGCAGAAGATAAAGCGACAAATCACTCTGTACAATGTCCGTCAAGATAATACACGATACCATTAATTATAATTAAACGATAAATTTATGAAGTGAAAAAAATATTAGAATTAAAAAGAAATAATAATAATACACGTAATAAAGCGAATAATAGTAAATTTAATAATAAAAATGTAATCAAAGCTAATAGTAAAAAGTAGAAATAAAAGTAACCGTAATGAACCTGCCAAGTGTTAAGTGAAGCTACGGACAACGTTTTCATAACAAGAAGTCCATAACAAGAAGACATAAATCACGACTGATGAATAACTTGGACAATTCGGTTGTCCGAGTTTTGAATTATTCGTATTAGACTGTACTGAACACGTCGTATTACCTCGGGGGGAGGCTCGAGACATTGCGGTTAGCGAACATTTGTGAAGCTGAGCATCTTAGAAGTAGCTCATGCAGCACTGCAGCAGTGAGCAGTTGTAAAGCAAATTGAGGGTTCTGCGGGACCCTATTTTATAATTAACCCAGAGTTGCTGCCCATAAATATTAGTGAAGAAAGTATGAAAAAGTGTCTTCAGCTCCGCTTGTAAGGAATTTGAAGTTCCTTATCGTCATGTTTGCCAAAGCACAGTATCTTCAAGGAGCTGGTGATAATTTGATCGAAATACTTAAATTCTTGTACCTACTCTATTGGTTCGTCTCTCATTTTGAAAATAATAATAGCTGTTTGGTTTGAGCTTTTAGGATGAAACTGCATAACCTTGGTTTTAGTAACATTAAAATTAATGTCTTGGTTCTGTAAATATGATTCGCAAATTTTTATAAAATGATCCAGACCTTTAACCGAAGGGCTTATTAATACCATATCATCGGCATAGACCAAGTTCTTTATCCTATACAACATCCGACTGTTGCCTCATTAAGAGAGGTAATTAATCCATCAATATATACACACAAAAACAGCAGGGGAGGAAGCAAGGATCCTTGTCTAACTCCGCATGAAGAACCAAAACATTCGGACAATACACTGCCCCATCTGACAATAAAAGTTTGGTGTGTGTACTAAAATTTCAATGAATTTAAAATATGTAGTGGAACAGTCCTGTCTTCTAATTTTTTAAATAGAATATTGTGATTTACTCTATCAATATCATATGCTTTTCTTATATCAAAAAAACAACTATAAATAGTTGAATTACTGACAGTATATCTAAATACACCCTCTTTCAAAACAAATACGCAGGCCAGCAAAAGTTTCTCGAGTAATTTTGAGAAGCAGAAGGCAACAAACAGCAATAGGCCTATAGTTATCACTGGATAGGATGTTCTCATATTTATTTTTGACAGGGGGTATGATATAAACCTTCATAAACTATGCAGGAATATAACTGTTAACAAGCATGGCTGAGAAGTTGAACTTCTCAGATATTTCGTCGAAATATCTTCAAAAGTTAAAAAGTTGTTCCACTTTCAAAATTGGGACAATTTTAACTGCGTATTCTGGCGGTTTTTACTTTTGTCACTTTGCCACTTCTTCCTTGGAGGGCTTCATATATCCATAATTTTTTATGGGGGTTAGGAGGCTGTTAAGTTTACCTATTATGTACACCTGATTAATCGTGTATAATGTGTGTATGTATATATTTTAAGTATTTAGTTAGGTTAGCTAGGAGTCCCAAGTTTTAAATGCTTGAACCACTTGGAGAATGGAATACACGCGTGTTTACCTGCTGCACGATTTAAATACTCCGGAGGATTATGAGCTACAAGTTATTATGGATGCTATATGGGTACTAGGCGCGCTGCATGATGGGCAGGTTCGGCAAATTGACAACCCGCAGAAATGTATAAAGAAGCTTGTGAAATTATTGGAAGCGTATCCTTATCCCGGATGAATAACGAGTTGACACAAGCAACAGGACGTCTCTCTCGCAGGGTTGAACATTTCTGTCCGAAGAAATTAATACGGCTTCTTTTTCTTTTGGTTTAGATGCTGGGTTGCTGATCGGGAGGTCGTGAGATTGAGTCCGGACGAGAACTTTGTAATTTCTGACCGCCCGTATTCAGAGCTGTGCTTAGCGGCGCTAATTTAGTGGCGTTAATTAGCGACGCTAGTTAATTATTAGCGCATCCATTAGCGGCGCTATTTTTCAAAATAATTAGCGGAACAGATAGCGCCGCTACATTTTTAGGCAATGTTAGGCGCTAAGCGCTAATATAAATTAAAATGAATAGAGTCTTAGAATGGTATTCTCTATATTACGTTGCTTTTTGCGCATAATGCCGAACGCAGATGTATAATAATAAAGAGTTTCCTGAACTGAGTATGTAAAGGAGGACAATGTCTTTTCAATAAATAAGTTTAATTATAAATATCAAATTACGCAATTTTCTTGAATACCCAATAATCATTTTAAAGATATAATTTTGTTCCCATTTTGACACTATAAAAGATAATAATAAATAGCGAACGCATATAAATATATACAAATGCATTATTATTATTATTATTATTAAAAAATAGTACTGTACTTAGCTACTGTATACATTTCATAAAAAGTAGCGCCAAAATTAGCGTTAGCGTTAATGCCGCTAACTTTAAAAACTGTTAGCGTTAGCGGCGCTACATTTATCAGTTAGCGCGCACAGCTCTGCTCGTATTCCACGTTAAACTGTAGGTCTAAGGTGGGGGTGACAAGCTTGACCTTTGTCAGAATGAACAATTTGGGCGGAAGTAAAAACCAAGGTTAACTAAAGCTTATGAATGTAAAAGTAATCAAATACTACTCCGTAGAGTGCCAAAAAAAAATGTAGCGGTGCGCGTGGACATGTATACAGGGTGTTCCATTTATTAAAAGGAAAATTAGACAAGTGCTCTGAACAAAGTGGTTTTTTATTTTATTTATTTTTTTGTTAATAAAACTACTGTCATTACTGGAAAGCGATTATTTGTTGAAAGTCTCTGTCGTTATACAAATTGTTTATGGAAATTAAGCATATTATATTTAGTCTTATTCCATTACTGAAGCACAATCTCACTCGAGGAGGCTCTTTACTCTATCAGATTTTATTGTTTGTAAAATAAAATCTTTCGGGGAGGAATGTGGTAGTTGGTTGTTTAAGGAAGGAAAGAAGGTTGCTTGGTTGCTTGATTTCGAAGAAGAAATAGCGTTCATTTATCGAAAGCGTATTTCGAGCCAGGTTGAATTTGCGAAGCTGTCAGTTAAAATTATTTTCAATTACGTTCAGTTGGATTGGGGAAAGTAGCCAAAGTTAAAACTTATAAAGGTTTTTCGGATAATTTTTAAGTGATTCGAGTGACCTCCTCGGTTTTAAGGGAGGCAACCGGAGTTGGGGCTTGTGTTCTGAAAGAGAAGACGGTCTTGAGGAGGATCTTCATTTTGCATCATCCAAGTTTGAAATTCTGAGAGCGATTGTTCACCGAAGAACGTGGGGTTATTATGTGAATAATTGATTATTTAAATAGGTTAATGGCAACAGTGTATCCTATGCACACTGCATCATTACGATAGTCACTTTCAAACAAAATGGCGCATCTCACTTTGTTGGAAAATATTAGGGAAAAGGTATTTTTCCTCGCATTTAAGAGGTGGTAATATCTACATTCAGGACAAAGTACAAACTCTGAATTTTCTTACCTTCTTCGAGAATTTAAAGTAAATAATTACTCCACACACCAAAATTACCAGCAGGTGCAGTACAACAACAATGACCCCAAATGTGACAACCAGAGTCGTGTAATTATTATCTGAAATTAATAATAATAACATCCGTAAGGATCAATATACAGGGTGGGCCGTAAGTTTCCATACATAGGAAAATTTAAACGTTTGTTTTTATGTTTCAGATACCCTAAGAATATGCGTTTGTAAGATCTTGTTTACTGATGAAGCAAATTTTTACGTCAATGGAGAGGTTAATCGGCAAAACATACGTTATTGGAGTAATGCTAACCCTAACTGGCTGAGTCCGACGAAGATGCAAGGTGCCGGTAAAGTGATGGTGTGGGCCGGGATATGGGGTGACAGAATTATTGGACCAATTTTGTCAGTGGAAATCTTAATGCCGAAAGGTATCTTAACATGTTGCAAGAAGAGATTTTCCCATCCCTGTTAAACGAGGAAGGTAACTTCCCAGTTTACTTCCAGCAAGATGGAGCTCCACCTCATTATGGTCTTCACGTGCGTCGGTATTTGGATCAGCAGCAGCAGTTTCCGGATGCTTGGATTGGTCGGCGTGGTCCTGTGGAGTGGCCTCCCAGATCCCCAGATCTCACCCCCCTTGATTTCTATCTTTGGGGGCACTTGAAGGCCATGGTGTATCAGGAAAAGATACGAGACATAAATCATCTAAAGGAACGTATCACCAACGCCATTACAAGCATAACGTCAACTGTGCTAATGCGTGTTCATCAACAGTGGGGAACACGTATTGAAATGTGTTTTCAAAACAATGGCAACCATGTAGAGCATATTATATAAATAAAAATGGTTGTCCATAAAAAAATGTTTATTTTTCCTATGTATGGAAACTTACGGCTCACCCTGTATATATATATAATATATATATATATATACACACTTGTAAGAGTGCAAATTCCTCCTACATTTTCGTCGGTAGTCGTTGAAGTTATATATATATATAATTATATATATATATATATATATATATATATATACACTTGTAAGAGTGCAAATTCCTCCTACATTTTCGTCGGTAGTCGTTGAAGTTACATTAGCTTCTCCATGTTACATCCTTTTTAATTTTTAATCACTTACGCTTGCATTAAGGTAGGTAGGGGATTCCATTAAAAAGTTGAGAATGCGCTCTTTTATCGCATACAATGATTATTTTTTCGAATTTCACTCGTGTTTGGATTTTAATTAAGTAGTTATTTTCCGTCTAGGAAGAAAGTGATACAAAAGATAGCACCGAATAAGGGCGAGCGTAACTCGTAGTCATTATATATATATATATATATATATATATATATATATATATATTATATAATATATATATATATATATATATATATATAATATATATAACCCGTGGAAAAATCCCCTGGGCCCGGACCTCTAGGGGGATAAAATCTAAAAATATTAATAAAGCAATTGATTAAATAACAGAGAGGAAATATAATTACTGAACATACATTTTATAGAGATTATCATAGTCAAACTGAAACAGATAAAATATTATCCGCGGTCCACCAATGCCCAAGACCGACTGACAGATCTGGGAACCATTGTATGATAATTGAAAGCCAGTTAGCCCGTATTTTAAATTCCATCAGAATCATTTCCCACTTTGCTGGAGAGAAGGCAAAGAAAGTACAATTCTAATTATGAAAATTTTGCAATAAACAATTGTCTTGCCTTCATGGACTGGTACTGCATTTGTAAATTGTATGGTGATAGAATTAATATAATTGATTCGAAAAATAAAATGGTCATTTTCTTCCGAGTTGTTTATTCATACTGTATGTTTTGAATAGTGACTTGGACATATAATCAGTTTGCTCGTTATATACACAAAACACATTCATAATAAAATACCGAGTAAACAGGGGGGTCCATATACCAATCCTTCCTCGGGGCCCGTGGCAGCTCTCGTCGGCCCTGTATGTATATATATATATATATATATATATATATATATATATATATATTATATATATATATATGAAGTGCTTTTCTTTCTGGGGGAAAAAGGTTCCAGAACTCTGTTTTAAATTTCGTACAACCTTTGCCTTTTTATTACCCAGTCCCACTCCGTGACCATCCCAATCTCGACCCCGAACAAAAAAAATAAATAAAATTTGGATGAAAGTAAAAACGTGAAATTTTCTTGTTGAAAATAAAAGGTACCGGAACGCTG
>JAJOZX010008287.1:172500-183088 GCA_023014485.1 Bathynomus jamesi
ATTCTTTGCATTAGACTGTGTTGAGCACGTTTTGTTACCTCCGGGAAGCTCGGGACATTGCGGGTAGCAAACATTTGCGAAGCTGAGCATCTCGGGGGTAATTTATGCAAGAGTCTAAAAGACCTGTTGTACAGCAAATTTAGGGTTCTGCCAGACCCTTTTTTATAATTCACCCAGAGTTGCTGACCGTATATATTACTGCAGAAAGTACGAAAGAGTGTGTCTTTAGCTTCACTTGTACAGAAACGAAGTTCCTTATGGTCATATTCGCTTTAGCACACAGGCTTCGAGATTGTTTTCTTATATCCGAGTCATCACTCAAGGAGCTGGTAATAGTTTGACCCAAATACTTAAACTCTTGTACTTCCTCAATTACTTCACCGTTCATTTTAAACCTTATATCAGCTGGCTGATTACAGCTTTTAGGATGAAATTGCATAACCTTAGTTTTTGTAACATTAAAAAGAATATCATGTTTCTGCGAATACACTTCGCAGACATTTAGTAGCCGATCCAAACCTTTAACAGAGGGACTTATTAACACCATATCATCGGCATAAACTAAGTTATTTATCCTTGTGTTATCTATACAACATCCTACTGTTGCCTCATTAAGTGAAGCAATTAATCCGTCAATATACACATTAAACAGCATAGGGGAGGGCAAGGAGCCTTGTCTCACCCCGCAAGAGGAACCAAAACACTCGGATAGTAGGGGAAGGTGGGGTAAGACGGACTACTTAATACAAAAATGAGTCTAGAAACCACATTTATATAATTTTGGGGGTTTTTAGGGGTTGTGGTGGTGCTTTGGGGTGTTATATTTAAAGTCCACACCCTGGTCACGGTTTTTAGAGGAAAAGACTGAAACACGAGATTTTACCAAATCATTATTTTTATTGTACCAAAAACGAATCACGGGGTAAGATGGACCCCAGGGGTCCATCCTTACTGGCACAACTCACACACAAAAACCTCTTCCTCATCATCCTCTACCCCTGCACATTCCTCATGTGCCCATCTCTTGCAAATGGCGCAACAAACCCACCCTTCCCCTCGCACAGAATTACCAAACGTGTCATTGCAATACAAGCACTTGGTTGAATCTCCATCCTCACTGTCACTGTCATGAGCCCAGGATGGCCCAGCTTTCGCTTCGCTTGCTTTGCTTTTTTCTTTTGTGTCATGCTTTTGTTTGGTGACGTGAAGGACATCTAGCAACCAATATCTGAACCTCGCCCTTTCTGCTTGGGTTTAGAGGGGGGGGGTCCATCTCACCCCATGGGTCCGTCTTACCCCACCGTCCCCTACATTGCCTCACCTAACAGTGAAAGATTGGTGGGAATACCAAAATTTCAATAAATTTAATATGTACATGGGAACCTTCCTGTCTTCTAGTTTTGCAAATAAAATATTGTGGTTCACCCTATCATATGCCTTACTTATATCAAGGAAACAGCTATAAATGGTTGAATTACTGTCAATGTATTTAGATATTGTTTCTTTAAGTACATAGATACACAGGTCAGTTGAGTGGGACCTTTTAAAGCCAAACTGATTAGATGTCCATAGGAAATCATTTAATCGGAGTAACAAGAGTTTTTCTAGTAGTTTCGAGAAGCAGGAAGCGACAGCAATAGGCCTGTAATTATTGCTGGACAGAATGTCTCCGTACTTATTTTTGACCAGGGGCAAGATATATACCCTCATGAACTCTGCAGGGATATAGCTATGAACCAGCATGGCTGATAGGAGCAATGATATATGCAGACATACTACGTCATTTGCATATTTTAAGTGCTCATTCGATAAGTCATCTACCCCTGACGCAGAACCAGTCTTTAACTCTTTAATTAACCTCTTTACTTCAGAAAATGATATCAAAATATTTTCCCTTGTCCCTCCCACAATCGTTTCGCTGCAATCTATCTTAAGATTTATTTGAAGGCGGTGAAATTTCTAAAAGTATATTTAAGTTTATTCCATAAAAATTTACTAAAATGTCACGAGTGAAAATCATTTTGTAAAAGTTTTAAATTACTTTGTTTAAAGGCACTCATATTAAAAAAAAATGCCAGTGGAATAACATCGTTCTAAACAGCGGCCGTTTATTTGTGACACCCGGTAATATATATATATTATATATTAGGGGCACTCAATATATTTTGCCCCACCCTTTTTTCTTAGCTAAATAATAGGTCATGGGGCTGAAATGTCTTTTGGGCCGTAAGTTTGAACTTTCTGTGCTTCACATAATAGGATTTTTCCAGTTTGAACCTCCCCCTCCTTGTATAAAACCACTTTTAAACGTCTTTGTATAAAACTGATGGTTAACGCAGTTTCGAAAATGGCGTCTGACAGTGATGTGCGTCGTAAACAGAGAGCTGTTATCGAGTTCTTAACCGCAGAGAAGGAAACAGTTGCAAATACTCACAAACGTCTACAAAATGTTTACGGAAATGCTGTTGTTGATCGAAGCACAGTTGAACGCTGGTCTAAACGTGTGAGATCATCGGAGAGAGGGAGAGCCAGCCTCGATGATGAGCCACGCAGCGGTCGCCCGGGATCGGCTGTGACATCTCACATTGTGCAACGTGCTAACAGCATCATTCGATCAAATCGGCGCGTCACATACAAGGAGCTATCACTGGAGCTAGGAATTAGTGAAGGAAGTGTGAATACGATAATTCAGCAACTGGGATACTCAAAAGCGTGTTCACGGTTTGTTCCTCAGGAACTGACTGAAGATCACAAAGTCCAAAGAAA
Organism: Bathynomus jamesi; assembly: GCA_023014485.1. NCBI lineage: Eukaryota > Metazoa > Arthropoda > Malacostraca > Isopoda > Cirolanidae > Bathynomus > Bathynomus jamesi. The sequence continues at coordinate 175,267 of JAJOZX010008287.1, forward strand.
AGAAATTGCTTCTGAGTCGTTGGTTCGATACGAGACAGAAGGGGATGACTTCCTTTCACGAATTGTGACTGGGGATGAGACTTGGGTACACCACTTTGAACCTGATAAAAAAAGGCCAATCCATGGAGTGGCATCACGCAGACTCCCCACGCAAGAAAATGTTCAAAATGGCTCCCTCTGCAGGAAAGGTTATGGCCACCATCTTCTGGGACATGAAAGGGGTGATTCTGGTGAACATTATGAAGAAAGGACAAGCAATCAACTCAGAGGCATATATTGCTACCCGACAGAGACTCCAGAGACGTATAAAGCGAGTTCGACCGGAGAGAAAACTGGAAGACGTCCTTCTTTTGCACGATAACGCAAGACCACAACAGTTTGCAAACAAGAGAGGCCATCACAAAAATGCGCTTGACTGTGTTACCCCACCCTCCATACAGCCCGGATCTGGCACCTTCAGACTTCCATTTGTTTGGGCCAATGAAGGATGCTATTCGTGGAAGAAAGTTTCAGAGTGACGATGAGGTTGTTAAAGAGGTTAAGAGGTGCCTCCACGGAACCCAGCAAGGAATAAAGGCCCTTGTTTCGAGGTGGAGGAAAGCCGTAGAAAAGGATGGAGACTGTGTGTAAAAATAAAAACTTGTAAAAAAGGTATGTGACTACTTGTGTACAAAATTTCTGGAACTTACAAGGAAACTTGGAAAGAAAAAAAAAGGGGGGGCAAAATATCTTGAGTGGCCCTCGTATATATACACACACACACACAGTATGTGATGAATTTCACACTTAAACACATGAAATGACTGAATGATGCAAACCCACAACGAAAAAGAAAATATTATTCCAAGGCCTTTCGTGTATTCAGCAATCCACCTCGTCATTCCCTGACGAGGTGTATTGTTGAATACACGAAATGCCTTGGAATCATTTTTACTTGTTCTTTGAGAGTTTGCATCATATATATATATATATATATATATATATATATATTGGGACATTGAAAAACCATGCAATTTTTCCTGTTCAAAACTTCTGAACACTTTTCATTGTACTTCATAACCTCATATAATCACCCTTCAAATTCCATGAATTTCGTGATATGAGACAGATTTAGCCGTTGAACTTACCTGTTGATCGTAGATAGAAAGATACAAAGGAAGAAAGTAAAGTTTCTTATTATGAAGAGTATCGCTGAAGTTCAATTTGGCGTTGCATCCGTTCTCCATCATATACAGAACATCCGTATTTTGAATCCTGCAAACGGCGTAAAATTTTTTGCCGAAAGTAAGTTCGACTCCGAAACCATTTTCATCTAAATTTGCATTCGTGGAGGAGGGATTTGAAAAAAGTCGTATTAACGAATAACTTTGTTGGAATAGTAAAGGAATTCTGAGAGTTTTTGAAGATCCAAGAAAGTAGACTCTGTAATCTGAAAAGATGGCCAGAGGAAAAAAGATTTTAAGTTTTTGTATTTGTTGGAAATCAAAATGAAATACTGTTTTATTTCATGAACTAAATACTTTATTTGAAGAAGTTATAATACTACACTGAAAAGCTAGATTTGTAAGCTGTTTAAATAACTTGGAATCTCAATACTTTCCTTATACTGACGTTAGTGGTATACCGATTAATCAGCATCTACCAAATTTAGCCGATTCTCTCACCGATTCTTTGAAATTTTTAAATTTTCATTTCAAAACAAAATATATATTTATAAAAAATTGAACAGAAAAAAACACTATTTATGATAATTTATACTCATTTCAAAATATAATTATATACAAATATTTTACATTCACGGTAAAGGCCAAGCTTAATAAGTTAAGTTGCCCATAAATTTACATTTTCTCTAACTAGCTAATCTCTAAATATTATAAACTATTGTAATCTCCTACTCTATATTAATAATAATAATTCTTTACCAAGTTGTACTTTATAATTTATTATATAAAACCATCTTATTATGTTGACTTTATTTTAAGTATTTTAATAATTTTATAAACCCAAATTATACTCATATATCCAATTTTTTATTCAATTTGTCCACCAGGGACTTGAAATTTTAATGAAGAATTTGTTGTTGTTGTTGACATTGTTGAAGAAAGAAAATACCTTCAACATAAGTAAAAATAATTACTTTAAATATTGATATTCAATTTATGAAACTAAAATAAAATTATTTTGTCATTTTACTGAGTAATAAAACTTTTTAACATCATTTTAGCTACGGTATATGAGTAACAAATTCTGGAATTATATATTGTGGCGTGAGCTAAGGAAAAGCATTTAAACAAATCTGAACTGTAAAAATATGAAATTTGAAACTTTTCACATTAGATTGGTAAAATTTATGAAGGGAATTGATTTTTTAAAACATAAGCAGAGAATCGGCATCGGCATCGGTATCGGCAGTTTTTCAAGTAATTGGTATTGGCTAAATTTTGGAATCGGTACATCACTAACTGACGTATATCTTTTTCAAATGTTAACTGTTGAGTCGGCACTTTCTTCCTGAACAGGATGCGTTATTACAGGTATAGGGGAATGATGAGTTGGCCGCTTACCGTTACCGCTGAAAACTTGCACCATGCTTACACTTTGACGTGTAAAGCTTTCACACAGGAATAGTAGCAATAGTAAAGTATAGAACAGACAAGGTTCTCTCCCTCCTCACGCCAGCCACTGCTGAGAGAAAGTAGTGGTGAAAGATGATTTATTGGAAAGTAGGAAAAGTATAATGAAAAGAATAGCTTCAGTGTTGATTCGCACCATACGTACACTTATCTTGTGCACTCAGTTACGCATTAGAAGACGGTGGAAAATACAGGATAGCATGAATACTAACCTATTAATCTAATCTAGGCCATGCATTTTCTAAGGACTTCTTATTATTTATTATGTATAAGAAGTCATCATTTCGCCGTTGCATCATTTCTCCGTAGCCTGCCAACGCCACCGTACCGAATACTTATCATATGTTGCGTCCGATTATCCAGATAATATTATGCATATGCATACAACACTTATCTAGTCTGTTAACAAGGTTGGCGAGTGTCTGAGCGTGTTTTCTGAAACTGGATGTCTCTTTAAAGGTCGCGAGTATTCAGCTTGGGTCTTCCGCCGTGAAAGGTGTTCATGCGGCAAGTGATATGTTAAGTTGTTCATACTTTGCGGTGTTGTGCCACCATGAGAGCAAATCTTATTCCGGCGAGGAATATCAGTGGGAGGTCTCAGTATCTATCCCCGTGTACTTGTCCCTTATGGAGAATGAAAGTATTTCATGGGTGATCACCCGTTGTTGCTTCGGCGAATTCGACTCCCACTTTGAGGTTTTTATGAGGTAAGTGATCAAAAGATGAGTTCTCGATGGTTGATGATGATATGTGGGACACAAAACAATCTGAGGAATCTCTCTTAAGTTGGGGGAGGACTAAGTGTAGGAGGAAATTTTTAAATAAACATAAAGGAGCACTGGTCCAGGGGGTGCCTCCAACTCGCTAGACCTACAGTTTAAGAATTCCCCATGTATAATGGGGAATAATAAGAATGCATAATATGCATAATTTTTATTTTAATGCGAAATTGATTTATTTTTATTGCAAAATTTGATGTACAATATTTGAAACTAAAGTACTGAACTCTGTACTGAACGGACGCATTTCCTGAGCGCTCTGATATTGCATCTACTTTTGCATATTGCTAATAATATTTTACTTTTGGAAAGTTTTGAATTTTATATACTTGTGTTTATATTCACATTGTTATAGCTAAGTAATTGAATATTAGTGGTTTTTAGCGATTTAGTTTTCATAGCGTGCCGGCTTAATTTAACTTAAACTTGTGACGGTTATAAACTATTTTTAACTGCGCGATGCCGTCGCAGAAAGCGTCGTGTGTTAGGTGTGGGGTAAACAGGTGGTATTCGGAGTTTAAAGATTACTGTATAACGGCGGTCCTATGGCGATTACCGAGAGATCAGTTTGTTTCTTTTGCGAGTTAAGGGAGGAAATAGTTGACATAAAATGCAGTGTACGTGACGTAACGGAAAGACTTGCAACGCTTGATGAGGGCAGGGGTAGGGCTACAGTTGACGAAAGCCGAACCAATACTAACGTTGAAGACGTTAGTAATTTGAAGGGCGAGGTGCGTAACCTAGTTTCTAGTTTAGGTAGCTTATCGGGAAGGTTGGATAGAGTTGAGGAAGGGGTTAAGGTTGGTCCGAGTTTAGTAGATGGGGAGGGATTTGGACAAGTTAAGGGTGGAGCTAGGCCGCGTACGTTAGGTGATAGGAATTCCCCCCCCCTATCGAGGTTTCGAACCCTTTCGCCGATTTGGAAAGGGACGTGAATGAGGGGGAAATTCTTTTAATTGGGGACTCTTTAGTGCGCCATATGGACACAGAGTTCGTTGAACGGCATCCAACCAAGAGGAGGAGGGTCTGTCTCCCAGGGGCCAGGGTTGACAGAGTTAGAGACGAAGTGGATAGGATTGACGTTGCCTCCCGTCACTCGATGTTGGTGACGATGGTAGGGGGCAACGACTCGTATAGGCCCGATACGAGAGTGCCTGACCTTTTGGAGAGATATAGGGGTTAATTAGGTCCCTAAAGGCGAGGTCAGATAGGTCTTTAGTTCTAGGTATTACCCCTAGGCACGGTTTGGGTCTTAGGATTACGTCTAAAACGATATTTTTGAATACTAAATTAGAAGAGATTTGTGCTGAGGAAAATGTACCCTTCGTAAAGCTGTGGTCAGAATTCAGTGATCCTATCCTTTTTATAAAAGATGGGGGTGCATTTTAATGAAATAGGTAATGCTAGGCTAGGTAGGTTAATTGACGAAAACGTACGAAAGCTGTTAGGTGGAAGCCTTCTTTAAACGTTGTGGGTCCGGGGAATGCGGGCCCGACGTCATTTTCGTTTAAACTAACGAAAATATCACAACTTAGCTTAACCAATCAACAAGGGCGTTCAGTTGACCTAACCGGGCATTCAGTTGACCTAACCGGGCATTCAGTTGACCTAACTGGGCATTCAATTAACATAACAGGTTAATATTGATTATTTCACCTAACTATCTTCTGATCTTTTCAGATTAGATGTGATACCTGACTTGCCCTACCCAACAATTTGTCCAGGGAGCTTTTGTCCTGGGGGCTTTTGTCCTAGGGGGCTTTTGTCCGCACCCGAAAACGCTGGCCCGTGGTAAAAAATAACTTAAACGTCTTTTATTGTAACGCGCGTAGTATTAGAAATAAATTAAACGAATTTAAGGCGATAATTTATTCCGGCAACTACGATATAGTTGCTATCACTGAAACGTGGTTAAATACCGTGACTCGGGACTTGTTGGGGGAACTTGATATACCGGGTTTTAAACTCTTTACTAATGACAGGTTACATAGGATTGGTGGCGGCGTTTTGCTGTACATTCGTAATTCCCTTAGGGCTATCGAGGTTAAGATAGATTATATCAGGAGGCATTTTCAGTTTCGGAACAAGGAGATTGTGCTCTCTGTACAATTCTCTGGTTCGGCCGCACCTGGAGTATGCAGTGCAGTTCTGGTCGCCCACCCTCAGGAAAGATATTGAGAGGCTAGAGCGAGTGCAGGCGAGGGCCACAAAGTTAATCTCTTCCGTTAGGCATATGGGCTACAATCAACGCTTACGCGCCCTGAACTTGTTTTCGCTGGAAACTCGGAGGATGCGCGGTCAACTGATCGAGGTTTTCAAGCTCTTACGCGGGTTCAACGATGTCGATTTTAGAAGCATGTTTAGTTCAAATGATAACCCAACTCGCAACAATGGTTGGAAGTTGGATTTGAAATGGTTTAGGACTAGTGTGTGTGGGAATTACTTTACCTATAAGATCTGTGACATGTGGAACAGGCTACCTTCAGAAGTTGTGAACAGTTCCTCTGTGGATCACTTCAAGAAAAGGTTAGACCAAATCTTGCACACTATTTGAGGGTGTAGAAAATTTTCCCTGGCACCCGTTGCCATTGGTACCTCCTGGGGATGGCCCGCAAGGCCTTTTGAGGTACTTCTTTTCCTTGTAACTTGTAACAGCTTCTGGGCTTTCTTTTTCACCTCTGCGCACTGTTTGGTAAACTTAAGGTCGCTGCTAATTAGCACACCCAATTCGTTTTGCAAATCAGTGGCCTTGATATTACTCCCAACATGGAGTAGTCCGACTTGGGATTAGCGTAGCCAATGTGCATGACCTTGCATTTACCCAAGTTAAACGACATTTGCCATTTTTCGGACCACTCTCCTATCCTACGTAAGTCAGCACGCAGTTGCTCGATCGCTTCGGGCGTCCTAACATTGGCCCCAAGCTTGGTGTCATCAGCGGATTTGGCGATCCTACTGACGATGCTAGCGTCGATATCATTTATGTAAATGATAAACAACAGTGGCCCCAAAACGGAACCCTGAGGGAGAGAGGGGGAGAGGGAGAGATTACACTTTCTCTGGATAGAGAATTAATTTCTCTACTTGCTTCAACAGTCCCGAAAAACCTAATTTTTAAACTGCCTCAAAACGAATCTTCTATGTAGAAAAGACCTCCTCAAATTAACTGTAAAGCAGATGAAGTTGGGTTGTTCATGAATTCTGCGGCGAAACTGCAAATGATTGGTTTATCTTCTAACTCGGGGTTTTCAACCTCGTCTCCACCGCGTACCCTCATAAAAAGTCAAGGGGTTTTCTTGTACCTCCATGCAAAATGCGTGTATATATATATATATATATATATTAACGTAAAGAACGACGCTTGTGTAGGAGATATTCCGCGCAAGATGAGAGAGAGAGAGAACGAAACAAATGAAAAAATGAGGTAACCACCCGGGAATCGGACCCGGGATCTTCCGATTGCCGGTCAGATATGATACCACTACACCATGGGCCTCACTCTTCCAAATGTCGTAATTCTTCTACATACTCGAAACCAATGCCCCAAGGGGGCACCTCCCGCATGCCGTAACATTATATACATTTAACTGCAAACACGCAGTATAATTAACGTAAAGAACGACGCTTGTATAGGAGATATTCCGCGCAAGATGAGAGAGAGAGAACGAAACAAATGAAAAAATGAGGTAACCACCCGGGAATCGAACCCGGGATCTTCCGATTGCCGGTCAGATACCTCATTTTTTCATTTGTTTCGTTCTCTCTCTCTCATCTTGCGCGGAATATCTCCTATACAAGCGTCGTTCTTTACGTTAATTATACTGCGTGTTTGCAGTTATATATATATATATATATATATATATATATATATATATTAATAATGATTTAACTTGCGTTATTGAAATGTTTCGAAAAATGCATTTTGAAAAAAAAAAAGTGAGAAAAACATTGTCAGGCCACTGTGCACCTGAAAAATCTAATATGTACCTCCGCTTGAAAACCCCTAATCTAACTGGATTTGGATCGACAATCGATGACGTGAATGAGTGTCATAACGAATGTAATACTCCAGACCAACTACATGATCAATCTTCAGCTGCCCACCAACAAAACAGGTGGACGAAGTGGTGAATTTTGTGTATTTTTAAACCTTTATTTTTACTTTAGTAATTAACGACTGACTTTGGTTTCCAAATATATGTTAGTTAAAGGTCTTATCTTATGTTAAGGAAGAGATAATTTTAATTAAGTTTTAAGTATATGAACGAGGCTCGAACTGTAGGATGATTTTGGCGTTTTAAAAATTTAGTTTTCGCTGTTTTCCAGCTAAACTGCTCATTTTTTTCTATCTTAAGGTCTGAAAAGATGTTCTTTCTTATCGACTGATACCCATTCCAACTTTCTATGTGA